>JACTOM010000011.1:1040752-1124463 GCA_015832385.1 Elymnias hypermnestra | reverse complement strand
TCGTCGTCGTCGCTTCAACCGATGGACGTCCACTGCTGGACATAGGTCTCACGAAATGATGCCCACAAGACCCGATCTTGTGCCGCCTGGCTCCAGCGGCTACCGGCGATCCTCCTTATATCGTCGGTCCACCTTGTGGGGGGTCTTCCTACACTGCGTCGTCCAGTGCGGGGTCGCCATTCCAGCACTTTCCGACCCCAACGTCCATCGGTTCGTCGGACTATGTGCCCCGCCCATTGCCACTTCAGGTTCGCGATTCGTAGAGCTATGTCGGTGACTTTGGTTCTGCTACGGATCTCCTCATTTCTGATTTGATCGCGTAGAGAAACTCCGAGCATAGCCCTCTCCATCGCACGCTGAGTGACTCTGAGCTTCCGCATGAGGCCCATAGTCAGCGACCACGTCTCAGAACCGTAGGTCATCAAGACTTTGGTCTTCAGGCACTGAGGGATATTGGACGAAAAAGTCTTCCGGAACTTCCCGAACGCTGCCAAGAAGTACAGAAGTACAGAAGACCAAGAACTATTGGACCGATTTAATTCTTTTTTTCATCATTGAGACGCTGCATTTTTACTGAATGACATATTACCTTCTCACAAAATATATATTAATAGGTATGCTTAATAAGAATGCATTAACGTAACCCAAGTTGTTAAAAAAATTAGTCACAAAAAACTGCCATCCCGTGCTTTGCGGAAACAATTGATGATAGAACAAAAAAATGTTCTACAGTACATATTCTAGAACGTATTAATAACATATGTCCAACTACTGCTCACTATAGGTACTTTTAAATTTTAAAAGTGCCAGCAATAATCACACCATATTATTCATATCTCTGTATTAATCTTTATTCTATTGAATGATATAAGACAGTTTTAGTATCTGTAAAATACACTTTTATTATTAAAATCTGTCATTCCATTTAAGAGATATGACGTTATTTCGTAATTTAAAATGTCAATCTAAACAAAATTATATTATAATACAATGATAGTAGAATAGCGATGGTCATATTCATATTGTTTGCAATGTACCATTTGATTTACTTGACTTTTCACTGCCACGTAATCGGTATCTAAATGGGTGAAAAGGTAATAATAAATGTTTAAAAAAAATTAATTACCTCATGACCGCATCTTGGCAACTTGACGGGGACCTTACTTAAACATTTCACACTAGGATCATGGGGTTCCAAGTGACAAGATACCTTCATATCGTGACCGCAGGGCAAAGTTTTTACTACCAACTGCATACATGGCTTACACTTTATGTTGCACATTAAAGGACAAACGTGGTTCAGTTCGCAAATTTTCCTGTAAATTTAAATAATTAAAAAACACACATATATGTGTTTACCATGTTTCAAAGTGAACAATTAATTTTATTATTCAAAAGTGTGGGATGCAACCATCATCGAACAACTCGCGCTTTAAACAATAAAATAAATATTTTGTTAATCATTCTATTCTAATTTTAAGCTTATATAAATTTTAATACTATATAGTCTTCTATTAAGGTTTAAATAAAGGTATTTAGATTTTTAAAGTATTATTTATACATATATTAAGTGGGAAAGTATTGTATTTTTGTCTGTTACGTTTTAATACTTAAGCTGTTGAACCAACATACAGAACCTTGGAGACGGATATAATTTAAAGGAGTGTAAGAAAAATGACGATTTTTATGAGAAACAATAAAAACTTAGGTTGGAGTTAAAAAAAATTGTCACATTTACTTGCTTTATAAAAAAGTTTAAAGAATTTTGTGCTTCTTAAATAAGCAACGTAATATAGGAAATGAATTCTTTGATTTTTATACTGTTCTTTGTACGAGTATATATATATGAATAAATTACTTTAGAACAAAAACCAACAATCAAACAACATCAAAATAAATCTGCTGACGCTCGGGTTAACGAACGCAAGTGCGCGGCGCGGAGGTTTTTCGCACTTCGCTCAATTTTGTAGTTTTTTTACAAGCACACCGGCGCCGGCCGCGTGAGATCGTTTACCCGTGCGTCAATAATTTTTTAAATTTGTATTTAATTAATGGTTATTTTAATAATTCATTTCTATGAAACTTTCGTTTCATTTAGTTGTACTAACACGATGGCGCCTAAACAATAAAAGTTTTAAAAATAGGATGTTTTTTAAACAGGACCTTTTTTTCTGTCTCATCATCAAAGGTGATAATTAGTACTATCGTCTGTCATAGTTTTCGGAAGCGGTCTCCTAAATACTTTGTATTAAAGGCTTATCCCGAAAAAAATAACTACTAATTCATCTTAGCTATTCATTATCAGGTAATTTCCGATGTACGATTGCAATATTATGTCCGCGCTCAGTTCAGCTGAATCCACAAAAAATCTCAGTCCGGTATAATTTTTGGACTATCATTATTACAATATAGTTCACGTAACAGCAATTTATTCATTCGAAAGCTCTACTATCTTCTTAGTTAAACCATTAACTTATAATAAGATTTTTAGATTATATTAAAGGAACGTATACTGCAAACTTTGTTAATTAAAACTGTTAAGATTTTATTGAAAGTTTATTAATTAGTAACCATATATAAATCTGAAAAGCAATTACGTAATAACCCGCTAAATGTTGTATTAACTAAACTCTAGGATAATGTCGCTAAATTCTATCTCTTTACAACGAAATATGAATATAATGTCAAAAAATTAAAACTCAATTCGATAAGTACGGAAGTCCTGATATTTTTGTTTATAGACAAAGTTTTTTTCTGATGGACAAATTTGGATTTACGAGTTGTTACGTGTTTGCTTTCCTTCGTCGATGTTGTTTTTACCGTTCACATTTCATCGTGCATTTTGTGTTAACATGTCCTCGATCATAGCCATGGCACATACGTGGGCAGGCATGTAGGCAAGGTAAACTATAATTGCATTTGAGAAGACAACCGCCTTCAGGGACTTTACTAAATTCTTCTGGACAGGAAATCTATAATCACATAAGACAAATACATAACAACTTATCTTTTATACAAATTCACATTACATACTACACAAAGAAAGGACCCTCGTTTTAACTTCTCAGTAGAACTACGACTAATAAAATTACATACACGTTTTTGTAATATTTATTTATTTATTTAAATTTAAGTAAAATTTTGGGCATTGGCGCTCTAAGCCGAAATACAGTTTGAATTAGTTTGGCTACAGTGTTCACATAAATTGAAGAGTAATTGTATACATAAAATAAATAGAATGTAAAAAAATATATTTTACAATTGCGTATAAATTAGCGTTCGACATCTTTTCTCTTGATGGTAAATGATGATCTAAGGTAAGAAGCGTGTTAACCTATTGAGAGGAGAGTTTCTATAATGTCCTTGTTTGGGTATAGTGTCTTCACGTAATTTAATTGACTATTACTTATCAGTAAACATTATCTTATCTGTCTTATCAAGTAGCTTATCTTTATTATTTGTATTACAAGCCATCCTTTAGCGTCAGTCCCCTTCTCCCTCCCCATTGCGCCAAAGCTGAGATTAGGCTGGGATTGTCTATATTACATCATGACTAACCACAATGTTCACAGATACATAACAGTTTCAATGATTCGTATTTATTACGAATTACATTTTCTTGCCCTCTCGGGCATAGATCCTTGTACTTCCACTAGCAAAGAATATGCACTATTACGGCAGCGAAGGTATAAAAAATAATAATTATAACTGTTACCTGCCATAACATAATGACCTACTATTATTTGCATTAAAGTTTGTGTTTAGATGTTACTTCCTTAATCACGAGATGATAGTAAAATTTGATATACAGATGTTTTATGACTTAGCCTATCATAAACGAAAGCTTTTATCTCTTTACATGATTTAAATTAATGACTGTCTCCAAATTATAAAAGTGGCGCTATTTACTTCGACAGATATAACGATAAGTGATGATAAAGTTTAAGATAGAAACGCGCTATTCTGGGAAGAGGCAGTTTACATTTTCTAGTTACGTACGTTACAACAACATAACGAAAAATAAATTATTTGCTTCGTGGCACATCTTTTTTGCTGGATAGACTTTAAATTCAGAATAGATAACCCTTGCACAATGTAGAACTACTCGAATAACGTCGCGGAGGAAAGTTACATAGCTATGATAAAATGAAAAACCTCCATTGACATCAGCGGTAACGTAAATTTTACAAATAAATACTTACGATCGACACTTGGTCTTTGTGAGTTTCGCAAATAAGTCTCAAACTTGTCCCAATTGACCCTAAGCCCTCCAAAGTTGTCGCAATTTTGGTCCAAAGTGGTGAATTATTTTTCAAAATCTCAATATTACCAAATATGTAAAATCCTGAAAAATGAGCGGGCTAAATAAAATATATACTATATTTCCTTGTTGGCACCAAACTTATACTATAGCAGAAAGAATCATTTTCAATATTAACAGATTGATTTATGTATCTTATTACTTAAAATAAGGAACCAAATTATGTATCATAGAGGTAACAACGAAATGTGTAGATTGAAATATAAAAATTGATTCTATGGATGTTTGTTATAAACTTTGAAACCGTTCTCTCAAACCTCTTTTAATAGGAACGTAGATAATACGAAGATGGTATTGGACCATTAAACTTATTCGCTCATCACGAGGATTTCAAAATTATGTTGACTTTAAGTTTAGTAAAATGATTTCAAAGTTAACAAATAAAAAAGGGCGTGGCTGTGTTAGGGATACGGCCGTTTGTTGTGCGTGAATACGTCTAGTAATGGGGTCTTCCCCCGCCGCCGCGCGCAATGTTTTAGCGTTATGCATTCTTTAGCCATGCAATGGTGTTATTGAATTTCGGATGCAGGTGATAGATATGAAGCTACAACACCAAACTGTATCTCCCGATTTTGTCATCTTTCGATTTTTTTAATTGTTTCCCTGTGGGTGCGAATTTAAAGACTTACTTTAAAACATGTATTGCCCATGTTGGTAACATTGGGACTGTACAATAATGATGTTGGTGATGGCAGCATTGAGATGGTTGAGTAAACCGAAACGTTGTATAGGCAGACACTCATAGTAAACACACTTTTTTTTTTTAATTTGTGATAGACCTTTATCATGTGTACAGGATACGTAATAGCAATATAACAAAACTGAAGAGACTTACAAAATATTTGTTAAACCAATTAGTATTTTAAAATATAAATAAAATTGATTACGATTCGTTTTAAGGAAATAACAAAAAAAAACTTGTTACTTAGCTTCAAACAATTACTGTTACACGAAGAGTTTAACGTGTCTGAACCCATTGACACATGAATTGAATATAATGAGTATAAATATGAAAAATTTAATTAGTGTAATGTTGAGAGTCCTTTTTGTTGGTCTTAAATGAGACTGAACTGAAACACTCTGCTATGGAACGCTTTATCAAGTAAAATCGGCTCTAGACTAAGAGGGGGCAAGTGTTTTAGTAGCAGCATCACTTCTAGAATTTAATTTATTATTTAATGGCACACTACTGACAGTACGTTATCAACAATTAATACGCAATTCTAATTATATCCATCACAAATATTATAATTTTATGAATATGGACCAAAAACATTAGCTCGGGATTAAAATTCTTGCATTAAAAATTTACATAAATACCTTCTTTAGCCCTGGACAACGCAACACATATTCGGTTTTCGGTGCCCAAAAATCCAATTTTGTTGTCATCATTATTTCTTACGAGAGACAAAAGAATAATTTTAGATTCTTCACCTTGATAGTTATCTACCACTGTTATTTTGACGTTTGATAAGTGTGTATAGTTAGATCGTTGCTGAAAATTAAATGTAAAGGGTTATATTACAGTACGTTACATCGATATACTACGTAAAAATAAATAAAATATGAATCAATACGAAACTATTCAAAAGGGTAACTTAATATTGATAACTGAAAGTTACGAGGATTTTTTTGCGCCACGTTGTAAAAATAAGCTACAAACATTGTTATCAACATGATTACAATATAATTTAAATTTATGAAGTTAGAGCAGTTCATTTACTCCCACGTCTTTTTTATCGTATAAGTAATTCTACAAATTAAATAAGTAGTAAATTTTTAATTTTATGTTGCTTTTACTAAACTTTATAACAATTGCATCGTTATTTATAAAATGCAATCAAAGTTTTTTTTATTTAAATTGTTAATATTATTATCTATATAAAACAAGTTTTATAAGTATATAAAGAAAACACACAGGATAGAAGTGGAGAGAGCACAGAAGATACTCATTAAAGTAATGCTGCATAAACCGAGAAGATACCCAACAGAACATCTATTGTCCGTTCGTCAACTATATATACTGAACACAGAAGTGCGCCATCAAATTCGTGCCCCATTCATTGATCTGCGTTTTATCCTGTCAAATAACCGGTCAAAACGCCGATCAATGAATCAATATCGCGTTACCTAAAACAAAAACTACATTTGCTAGAAGACAGAATACCTACCGAAGTTCGTTTTTGTATAGAAATTTTAATAAAGAGTCTAAAATATTGACAATGAAGAATATGAACTGAAAAGATGTTTATTTAAACTGATATCTAGCTAAACTTACAGGGAGACAGAACAACTTAAAAACCAATGTATAATTTTACTTATTAAGAGTAGTGTCCACATGAACGTACATCCATAAACTCATTTTCTTCATTTTTGGTTAGGCACTGGCCCCTAAAATACTAGTTTTCCAATTTAGGGGTCAGAATGTCACAATAATATGCATTAATTATGCCTAATAAATAAATATTTCATTTAATTTAAAAAAAAAGTTACAGACAATCGAAACCAGGATTTGAAGACTTCACTAGGGTTTCTTGTAAATGACAGGGTTGTCTGGCGAATTGTTTCGGATTATACAAATGTCTTAATTTGTCACAAATCACCGCTGCTAAAAGTTAATATTACCTTTCTCATATAAAACATTTGCCCAGAATAAGCTGCTAAAATAGTGACGTCCTCTGGCTTGTAATCTTGCTGCATTATATAGTTCGCTAAACCGAGTACCATATCTCCCTCCTTGTGGTTGGTTTTGCTAGCGCTATCGTCCACAAGCTACAAAATTAAATTTACTAATATTCATATCATCATAAACAAAGTCAAGGACTTACTATTTGAAATTTATTTGAGTCTTGTAGAAAGAGGTTTATGCTATAGTCCACCAACAAAAACTGCTTGCGATGTTATGTAGAAATCATTAGAGGTAAATTGTCTCTTACCAGATTACCGCACTACTATCTTAGACTGTAACATCAATAAAAAAGTTGCGGGTGTACAAAGTACACGTGTCAGAAGTGACACTTATTTGGCAAACTAATCTTTAAAGTCTTGTTTATATTTAAACAAATCTAAAACTTTAGATTTCAGACTTAGAGGGAGGGGGGAAGTGGGGGAGGAAGATATCATAGGAATTTAATTGACATTAACTATCGAATATTCATATAAATAATTAGAAATTATTAATTATATTTTGTTTTTGAATTTAAAATTTAGAAAAGGGAATTTATGAAATATGTTTATTTTATGAAAAATTGTATATTAAATTATTAAATGACAAGTGGCAAATTAAAATGCTACCTGATCTTCAAAAGAATTAACAAAATAAATGCTGCACATCTTTATGAACCTAGTCACACGTTAATCCGTAAAATTTTTACCCTCATGCGCCTAGAGAAGTTTCACTTCAAAACTTTAAATTAATATTAACTCTGAAATTATAGTAACTCTGTCATGTCAACCTAGTAATGACTACAAACTCCCTCGCTACCTTTAGCGGTGAAAGCAGATATTACTCGAACAAGTGTTGTATACCCGAACATTTCAGCTCAGTCTCATACAGTAAACATCTAAATGAGTATTCATTTCAAAAACTTATTTCTTTTATCTATATAGAAAATATTTAGTAACCTTGTCTTCTATGTAGTCATGCGTCAAAAAATAAACGTTACTAGTCATTCCACGCATGTTGGGAAAGTCCTGAACTGACGGATGATTAACGAGATCAGGATATATCGCTGGAGTTATCAGAGATGAAATTTGCGGTCGCATACGATGTTGGACGGTGAGACGTCGGCTATGAATGTTATTATTAATCATGCGTTCAAACAGTGATATTTCAATGTCATAATTCTTAGCCAGCTTCATATATGAAGCTGACGGTCTCAGCTGCTGGTGATCCCCTGCAAATATCATAAAGTATTGTATTTTCCATTTCCCACCCCTCATTGTGTCTGGAAACATTATGTTCAAAACGCTAAAATATTTATTTGTAATGTGATGTCGTTACAGACATATTATTGTACGCTTATATCACAAATGCTGGCTAAACATAAATGCCCGTACCACATTAAGTTAATCATATCATATAAAATAACGCTGGCAAAGAGAAATTCACAATAACCATTTTTGTCTTTTACATATTACAAAAAAAAAACCATTTGTTATTTATAAAGCTATTTTATAAAATACATCATTATTCTTTATGCGGTTTACATTACATATGTTGTATATTTCATGTAGATTAAAACTGCTCTTAAATTAATTTTATTAAAATGGATTTCTTGGAGGATATCAGAGTGGGAGAGTACCTAGATGCAATTACGCGAGTCGGATAATAAAAGTCGCGGACCCAATCAAAACATATTACTTGAAAAAAATCACCAAACTTTATCTAGACGTTTACTCAAGTACCTCCTTTTCATATTTATTTGTTTGAACGTTTAGTATGTGTAAATGTTATTGGCGAGGGATAGGTTTGTCATTATTGGTCTAGCCGATTTCAGAGTATAGTATTATGGAAACAAGGTGAAAGACGTAAACCAAGGGATTTTTAGAACTGTAGTGTAAGCCAGGGGTCGGAAACCAGCGCCACTTGGGCCTTATCTGGTCCGTAATTTATTATGGTGCCGCCCGCGGTTTACAAATGAGATTAACATTAGAGTATGGTTAATGAATGCAAAAAATAGTGTTTATTTCAAAAAAATTGGCCCTTGTACTGCCTCGTTGATCTAGTACATAGCTTTGTTTGGCTACAGCCATGGGGGAATGGGTTCAAATTCCGGATCAGGCCAATTCAAAAATCTGGGGGGTTTTCTGTCAAAAGTTTTCAATATTTACGTAAAGTTGGGAAGTTGGCGGCGTGCTCCATCCCAATGCTTCGGTGAGCACGTTATGCAGTCAGTCTTGCGCCTGTTCTCTCTCCGGTCGTGTCAAACCGTCGTTACATCGGAATATGAGAGTGCAGGAACAGAGAATGCAACTGTGTTAGTGCATACACTTACGTACTATGCCTGTCAATCCGAAGTGGAGAAGCGTGGTGGTTCTATGCTCTAAAAACCCTCTCTCCTATGATCGAGGAGGCTTGTGCCTAGCAGTGGCACGTTAATGGGCTGCTACTTACTAATAACTTTTGTGGTCCTTCTTTGAGAAAAGGTTGCCGACCTCTTGGTGTAAATTATCATATAAATGTAATTCCTAATTTTGACATTACAAAGAGACATTACCTTATTTATTTGTTTGTGTAATTTACGCCAGTTAATCAACATATTATTATAAAAATTGAATTATTGTGATTAAATTTTTATATTAATGAAACAGTTTTTATTTTAATGTCATCACACTGAAGTGGGGATATCTCGTACGAACTCCAAAAGATTTGTTCATACAGATTGTTCTATGCAAGTCTTACTGAGATGTTAAAAAAAGCCTTACCGATAAGGATTAGATGTTGGCATTTCTTTGATAATGACGTAACTATATGTTGTTCTAAAACTTCAGCAGCTTCTTCCACAATAACTGTTGAAAAATACTTATATTTAGCATAACAGCACGAAATTACAATAATTAAATACTGGAACTGGAATGATTGAAAAGTCGACCTACACAATTAAATAAATAAATTATTTTTCTATTGGAGATAATTATTCCTCACCATTGTACGTAACAAAACAAAAGATTAAACTAACACTAAAATAAATTGTCTAGGTGATCACTTTTTAATACAATTTGAGTAAGCAGAAATCCAGTGTCCGGCCAAGTGAAGGCGCAAAACTTAACTGTTCTTATTTTTAAACAGTATACAGTAAAAGTATATCACCATGATTCTTATATTTCTATTATTTTAATTATCTACTTACTAATCGGAGGTGCCAACGCTTTAAGAAGTTTCCGTAATCTTGCTGCACCACTTGTTGTCATGCCTATAACTTTGACATTTTTTAATAAATTATAGTCAACAATCATTCTTGCCTCTTCGTAGTTATCTGAAGTACTTCTAAAAGATTTCTGAAATTATAACATACATTTTTTGTTGTAAATGGGAAAGTAGTCAAAACCAGAGAGATATTAGGGGCAGGAGATTCAATAGCTAAATACATCTTATCTCATAAATGAATGGACAAATTTTGATTGAGATTTCATCTCCAACAAGAGTTTCGAAGCATTGAAGAAAAACCAAGTGGAACCATTGCGAAGAATATTTCTTTTTTTATTACACTTCAGGGTGGTTTGAAAGTTACTTAGTTCCCTGTTTCCAAATCCAGGTAGATAACTAAGAATAAACAGGACGACACACCACTTTACGTCTTTATCTAAATACATAGGTTTTATAGTACATTTTAACTAAACTAATATTATAAAGAGGAAACATTTGTGTTTTGTATGTGAAAACATCTGTCAGTGCGTCCGCTGCAGAACGTATTAACGAACATATTAATTTCTACATAAGTTTTTTTTTTATGGCTGCCAGTTTTAGCACTTGACTGTGCTACCACCTAATGTTAAGTGAAGACAGTCTTAGATGGAAGCGCGCTAATGTGGTAAGAGTCGACATACCTCTCACGGTATCTATACCTATAAGTTCGCTATACCATATGTCCTACTACTGCAATTATGCCATTATAACCATAATCAAACCATAATATTATTATTAATAACCATATTAATCCGTATCCTATTAAATGATACTTTATTAAAGACCGATTGAATAGCTGTAAAATACTTTTAAAATTATTAACGAATTCTATTCAAAAGATATAACGAATTTCAAAATGACTTAGGCTTTCTACTGTCACGAGATCGGTATCTACGTGGATGAAACCGCAGAGAAATGCTAGTAAATATAATAAAATGAAATACCTGCAGGGGTTGAATCTGTTCTTTGAGATGTTTCGACACATAAGTTGTCCATTTAAAATATATCATCCAACGTTCAGTTATGTGCAGAGTTGTTGGATCTTGAATGCCTTGTAGACTGGCTTCTAGTCCTTGGTTCTGGTATTTGACCATATCCTAAAACGTTAAAAATTTTTGTATAGTATTTAGTGAGGGAAAATTTTTGTAGGACAGCAAGTGTAGGACCAGGCGATTCGCTTGACATTCTAACACACTCTTTGTCCTGGAAGGCTATCAGGTATTTATCATGAAGTGCCTTACTACCTGCGTAAAATAATGGGAAAAGCGTAACTGTGACTAAAAAATCTAGTACATTTGTCTGTACTAGCTCTTGCATACGAAAGTGATATATTGTAAAATCTGTTGGAGTCCGTGCTGGGTTCGCTTTAATAAAACCTCGCTTTTAATACAATCATGCGAGATAGTCTCCTTTCAGGAGTGAGCGTAATCTAGACGTGCGCAGCTGCGGTCCTAGCCAGTCCATCTCGTTTGGACACACTTATAGTTAGGGATGCGAAGGAATATGCCTGGATCAGCAACACTCGTGTGAGGGATAACAATGTCAGAAGTAGATATACAAGTGTTAAAGTAACAGGCGCACCAACTGGCATTTGATGAAGGTCATTTGAATGACACAGATAACCAAAGAACACGGTTCTTTGAGTGCCTATGTGTTTTGAATAGAGCGTGGGACATTTAACGAAGCGCCTTAGTTAACATTAATTGTAGGATATCTTATTCCGCCTGTCATAGCTATGTTGTCAGAGGTTGCAGCTTGGCAGTGAGAGATGCTGAGCGAGAATGGTCCTCTTCTGTGAGACAATTATCTCACTGAAAGAGGCCCACGAACGAGAGAGCGAGATTGCAGTGAATGCTCCCTCACACCGCCGGAGAAGGCGGGTTATAATGCAGCGCCTGTTTGCAAGTGCTTCCCGCCTTCGTGAATCCTCAGTCGGATTCATCCGGGACACCAGTTGAACCACTGGTGCCTCATTCATGAACAGGGTTCCCGCTGGATTTTAGTGGATATTATGAAGCCTTCCTGCTCGCAGAATCTACACTTCTAACCAATGGGGTCGGAACCTATGCATAAAAGCATTTCCCAGCAGAAAAAAAGAGGTTGCTGCTTGGAAGGCGATGGTCTAGCATGGTAAGTCTAACATTAAACTGTTTTTGGTGATTATGCTTAGCAACAGTGCTCTAAGTTCACATAGCATGTTAGTTAATATTTTCGATCAAAGAAGCAATAATTAATTTTATGGTTTTATTTTATACTTACATTAAAAACCCTCATGAGAGTTCGCGTTACAATTATTTTTCTACGCAGTTCTCGTTTTTCTTGAGTATTAGTAGTAATAGACTTATAATGTAATTTCAAATATTTAAGTTCCTGTTCAGCCTTCTCTATTGAAAAAGTAATTTGAATATTCATGTCAAAGTTTTCGTTCATCTCATTTGAAAAGTTATCATCCAAATAAACGTCATTTCTTTTATCAGTATCTTCAATAGCACTAATACCAATTGCAGTATTACCGGGTTGCTCTACCTCGTCATTATCAAAAATGATTTGTTCATCGAAATCAAACACTACATTTTCAAACAGCCAGCGATACAAGGGATCCTTATAGTCGCCATAAGAGCGTTGGTAGAAGTCTGCTATTATGTAAGCTTCTGGGACGAAACTTTTGAGAAAGTTATAACTAAGCACACATGTATTTAAGCAATCTATAGACGCCTGTGCCTTTTGTAATTTGAGGATAATTTCTTTCAAGACATGTCTTTGTTCAAAAAAAAGCCGGTCACTTGAATCGTGAAGCCTACGTGTTTTTCTTAATGAATTCAAACTAATTTTTTCCATTGCCTCATTGCGTGATTGATTGCCGATCCGTGCAATAGAGTTGGTGATTGGCAAAATTGCTTCAAGAAATTGATCTAGAGCATGATTTGTGTAGCATACTAATAAAAGAAGACATCCTGAGGTAACTTTTAAATTTTCTATCAATGCTTTAGCAATTTTAACACCCAAAAAAGTTTTTCCAGTTCCTGGAGGGCCTTGAATAACAGCAAATTCGTGTGTAAGAGCCATTTTGTATGCCTCATATTGACTTTCATTAAGATTTAATTCCTCGGAACTGGGCCAAGTTTCAAAATCTAATACTTTGAACGAGGTTGTTGAAAAATCTGAGGTTTGCACTTCATACATCTTATTTTCGTCTATATAAGCTGCAGATTTAGGTTCCGGCTAGAAAAAAGAGAACTCTTTCATAAAATTATATATTAATGTCATATAGCAAAAATCATAACTGCAGCATGTTTAACTTAATGCACATTCCTGAAGGCGAATAAGACTATAAAAAATTATGTTTTAGATTGTTATTTCGTTGGTTTTCGCAAGGTTAAAAGAAACACAGTTAAATAGTTCAAGGTGTAATCCCGACTGACATTCGCCGCGGGTGCAACCGCGATCGCGCCACTTATATTTATAATTACCTACATTACATACATCCACCCATATTTTATTATTCTATGTCTAAACTATAATTACTTTTTAAAGTCTATGTTTTTACGCGGCCTCAACTCCCTGTTAGGAGGAGGTGCCACTTGAGCGGGTACATAATTTCCCCCATGTCCTGAAGAGTCCGGACGGTTATCGTCTACGTCACTGGTACTCGGGATCACATTGCAAGGAAGCGACTGATGATGTCCCGAGAGATGCATGTCATTGCTCAAAATTACTGGTGATACACCACGCCCAGTTTTTCGTGGCTCTTCTCTTCAACACGTTGGTATTCCCGTTCCTGAGTACCAGACATTTCTTTTCCCTCTTCAAATTTATAAATTTGGTTTTTATGACGTCTCAACTGAATATTAAATTCATTGAGAGTTACTAAGTACATTGTTCTACCCATTTGTTTTACAACAGTCCCCTTTGCCCAAAAACTACTGTTATTGCTGACTATATTGATATAACTGAGTCACCAATACTGAAATGAATTTTTGTTTTTCCACCATAGTTTTTAATCTGTGATCACTGATTTCTTTTTACAGTTTGTGTCAAAACGGGGTCCGAAGGCGATGATGGTTTTATATTAGGATGTAAAAGGTCTAGCCTACAACGCATGCTTCTACCAAATATAACCTCAGCTGGTGAGCGATTTGTAGTGGATTGGATTGAATTTCGGTAATTAAATAAAAACTCCTGTAATTTAATATTAATATCATTTTTGTGCGTTCCTGACATAACTATTGCTTTTAGAGCTTTTTTTATTATTTTCACAACACTTTCCGCTTGACCGTTACTAGCGGGATGATATGTGGGAGTAGTTAAATGAACAATACCGTTCGTAACACAAAACATTTTGAACTCGCATGAAGTAAAAGATGTACTGTTATCACTACAAATATTTTTAAATATCCCAAACCTTGACATCGTTTCGCATAATTTTTTAATTACAACCCTAGAGGTGTATCTACTACTCATATCAAATGCCTCCACCCATTTCGAGTAAGCATCAACGACAACTAGGTAGACCATTTCATTTTATTAAATGGCCTCAAGAAATCTAAATGAACTCGCGACCATGGCTCAGATGGATACGGCCCAGGAGTGAGCGGGGCGCGGTGAGGCGCAGGCCGCAGTTGCGTGCAAACCTCACAAGTGTTTACCGCCCTTTCTAAATCGCTGGACATTCCCGGCCACCAAAACCGTGAGCAGACTTCTTCATCTTAGCTATACCTAAGTGCCCTGTGTCAAACTCCTTAATAACGTTTTCTTGCATTATCTGAGGTACTACCAGCTTAGTGCCCCTCATTATGCAACCACTCTCAACAGATAATTCGTATCGACAATTAAAATACGGTTTAAAATCATTTATTATAATTTTATTTGGCCATCCATTTGTAATATAATATATAATCTGAGATAATATTTTGTCACTAGTAGTCGCTCGTTGAACGTCGTGAACCATGGCCGGGATCGAATCCGCACCCCAAAGAAAATTAATATACGAACTATTGTCCACTGCGCGCGAGTCTATTTTACCTACAACATGTTGAGTGCACTCCGTTATAAGCTCTCGCATCATCGGCTGATCTATGACTGAACGGCTGGCTTAAGTAGTCGGCCGAGTTATTGGCGCTGCTAATAAATTTAATACAATAATTTTACGCCGATAAAAATATTGCATATCTTGGCAATCTATTTGCTGTAATTTCCGGTGTACCTCTACCGGGTTTGAAAATGGACAAGAGAGGCTTATGATCCGTTCTCAGTATAAATGGATTTGACCTACCATATACGAGTAAGTATTGGTGAAATCTACGAATACCGAAGATAATACCAGTAGCCTCTTTTTGAATTTGACTATACTGTTTTTCGGCTGAGTTTAGAGACCTGGACACAAAGGATATGGGGCGTTCCGTACCATCTTTTTCGATTTGAGATAAAACCGCCCCTAACCCATAAGGAGAAGCGTCTACTGTGAGAATTATTTTGGCCTCAGGATTAAAATGCGTCAAAGTATTGTCAGAAGCTAAGTGTATTTTAATAAACTCGAAAGCCTCTGAATGCTCTCTACCCCAATTCCATGCAATATTTTTTTTAATAAGTTATGCAACGGATATAAAATACTAGAAGCATTCTTAATAAACCCCCTATAGTAATTAACCATTCCTAAAAAAGATATAAGCTCTGTAACATTACTCAGAGTCTTAGCATTCCGAATAGTTTTCACCTTTTCAGGCGATTTATGAAGGCCGTCTTTATCAATAATATATCCCAAGTACGAAATAGATTCCTGAAAAAAAATTACATTTATCTTTTTGCAATACGAGCCCCGCTTGTTCTAATCTATTAAAAGCCTCCTGTAACAGACTAAAATGTTCTTGTTCTGTTTTACCAGTTATTAATATATCATCAAGAAATTGAAGAACCCCGTCTATGCCTGTGAGAATAATCTCTAATGTTCGTTGAAACATTGCTGGTGCACATGACAACCCAAAAACTAACCTTGTATATTTAAATAAACCTTTATGAGTATTTATACGCGTTAACATTTGAGACTCTTTGTTCAGTTTTAGTTGTTTGTAAGCCGCAGATAAATCCAGGTTAGTAAATTTTAAACCTCCATGTAGTTTTGAAAATAGTTCTTGGAGGTGGATATTTTTTACTAAAAGTTGCTTATTTAGCGTTACGGAGTAATCCGCACATAAGCGTATTTCGCCATTATTTTTCAAGACCGGAAAAATAGGGCTTGCGTATTCAGAAAATGTAACTGGTCCTATTATTCCCAATGACATTAATCTGTTTAATTCATTTTCTACCTTACTACGCAACGCTAAAGGAACTGTAAGTGCTTTAAAAAATACGGGCTTTGAATCTGCTTTGACATTTAATGTAATTTTGATATTTTTACAACAGCCTATACGGTCCGAGAATAACTTGGGATATTTTGTTAATAACTTATGAATATTTGGCATTTCTGTGCACGAATTTATGGGGCATATTTGTAAATTAAATTAATAAATAAAATCTCGGCCTAACAAGGGGGAGGCCACCACCCTTAATAACATAAACATTTATTGTTTCAGTTTTATCCCGATACGTGAACTTTAACGGCAAAACCCCTATAGCATTTATACTACTACCATTATAACTTTGTAAAATCACCTCGTTATTAAGAGTAACGCATGACTGTGAAAATATTGAAAATAAGTTACATCCGAAATTGCTGTCACGGCCGATCCGGTATCAACTTCAAAACAACGAAACATTATCATCCACTACAATCGTCTCCCGCATCGGTTCGCCGCGATAACTACGAAGGTTAAATACTAATAACTTACCATCATCGCCCTCACTTTCGTTCGTCCTATGACACTCGTAAAAAGTGTTGATTCATACACACTTTTCGCTTTGACGCACACATCCGCTTTAAATGGCCTTTAACGCCACATTTTCTACATATATATGATTTAAAACGACATACATCACCGTCGTGACCGCGAATTCCACACACTACACACTTTTTAGAGTCCAACGCACTAGATTGCCAATTTTCGTATTTTACTTGTGAAGAAATCGGCCGCGCAGTCATCTTGTAAACATCGATAGCGGACGCGGGCCGCCGCCACTCCCGCGCCGCTCGCCCTCTCTGGCGCAACGCACACTGTCCGCCAACTGAACCGCCTTCTCCAATGTGAGGTCCTCTAACGATTCACCAAAGAGACGATCGCGTTCAGGGCCTGTCACCATTCCCAGAACAAAACTGTCTCGCAGCATCTCGTCGAGCATTGTTACTGGAAACGGGCAGTCCATCGCCAATCCACGTACTCTGGCAGCCCAGTCACTTATAGATTCGTTGCTGCCTTGCCCCGTGAAATTTATGTCGTTCTGCACGCTTTTTTGTCTTAAAATGCCCGTCGAGTAGGGACACGACCTGAACGTAGGGAAGCGTACCCACATCGTTAGGGAGTGCTAAATCCCTAACCAATCGGTATGTTGACTCCACTAAACTACTCAAAAAAATTACACGCCATTTAGCTCCGGATTTATCGAAGTCATCGTCGATTTCATTCGCCAAAAACCACTGCGTCAATCGTCCTTTGTACAACTCGCATTCTTGTGTTTCATGGTCGAAAACATTTAATAATCCAATTGACACTTTTGCCATTATCGCACACGTAAGTTCAACTCGTCGCCAATTGTTATTTCGTTAGTTTTCGCAAGGTTAAAAGAAACACAGTTAAATAGTTCGAGGTGTAATCCCGACTGACATTCGCCGGGGATGCAACTGCGATCGCGCCACTTATATTTATAATTACCTACATTACATACATAAATATTTTTTTTTTGGATATTATCTGTAAATCAAGGTCTCAAGTGTTCTTCATAATTATTGACTGAAAGGAAAGGCGACTATTTAATTTAAAGGTATAATCGTACCGTAAACGAAATAAAATATATTGTCTTACAAATGTTTATAATTAAAGCATACAATACAAATTTTTCAAGTGTTACTTACATTTACTTCTATTATATACTTTTTCATCACTAAATGTTCCGGGAATGAGGGATCTTGCAATGCTTTTAACACATGGTAATACGGCTCGAAGTACACCTCGCTTTCAATCATTGTGTAAGTGTTGTTTTTGAATAAGTCAGCTCCAATAGACATGTCAACAATTGAAACAGGAATCTGAAAAAATTAAATAGAATGTTGATTTTATTTCTTATTAACCTCTAAATCAAGAATATAAAACATGTTAGCAATTTATATATGTATAGTATGTCTATAAACACATATACATAGAATATTAGTTCATGTAAAAAAATATATTGACAGATGACATGTGGCCCTACCCAATATTGTTATGGCCCTTTTATAAGAAAGGGCTGACCCATGAACCTTTCGTGTCCAGTATAAACATGGATATTAAAATTCCTAACGACATAGGCCCAGATATTGCAGATTTGGTATTAACTATGAACTACCAACCAAAAGCTTGACCCGGTGGTCAACACGAAGCAAGCCAGTACCGACTGGCTGGACATTAAAATACAGAAAGACAAAGTTATAAACTGACATAATTGCTTTTCAACATATACGCCGAAACAGTAAGTGCAGATACTCTGAATATGGGCACCCGATACATAACATCATTTTACTTGGGTTCAATTTCAAAAACTTACATTATTCATTTTTAAACACGTATAAAGCTTTCGTATTCGCTCAATTTAAACATTAATAAAAAAAAGACTAAGATCATAACAGTTGATAAATCGTTACCTTCCATACAAAACATTTGTCATTTCAGTGGAATCACATCGTTTAGTTTCGGATTTTTAAATGTGGGCCGATAAGTGTTGTTTTATTGATAATGTGTTTAATCGTTATTATAAATCCTGAATATGAGGGTTTAATAGTCGCCCCTATGACTTCCTAGCAGGAATACGTTGAATTACCAATAACCCTTTATAGTCATCTTCGACCAATATATACAAATTATAAAGTATAAATTAACGTATGATAGTATATGTATGCAGTAAGGTAACTAAGGTAAGTAGCAGCCCATTAACGTCCCACAGCTGGGCACAGGCCTCCTCACTCATAAGAGAGAGGGTTTTTAGAGCTTAGACTCACCACGCTGCCCCACTGCGGGTTGGCAAGCAAAGTACACAAGTGCACTCTATTCCATCACTCTCAAAGTCCGATGTGACTGCAATTCAACACAACCGGAGAGAGATCAGGCGTGGGATAGACGGCCTAACGTGCACTGCCCGAGGCACGGGGGTTGATCACACCACCAACTTCCCAACTTATGGCAAACATTGAGAAAATCTTTATAGAAAAGTCAATATTGATTTGTGAATTGGCCCGTCCCGGGACTCGAACCCAGGACCTCATGTCTGTAGTCGAATATGCTAACCACTAGACCAATAAGGCAGTTTCAGTATATACAGTAGTTATATAAAATAATAATGTGTCTTTGTCTAAATGTGTGTTCCCCGCTTAGCTTTTGCAACGACTAGGCCTATTTTCACGTAACATTCATTGGCGGATAGTTGACGTTATAATGAGTAATTGATGCTAGAATTAGGGTGCCAAGAATACCAATAAAATAGTAATGCGGGCTGCATTACTATGTTGATTATATTATATGACCACGCGCAGTAAGACCCTAAAACTACTCGCCCGATTCACTATTAATACAGCATGCATATTTCTTGGGGCATGTATTATCTTATTAAGAAAAGGTTTGGCCCATACTCATACGACGCTGAACACGCCATGGCGAGCAGCTAGTTTAAAATGAAACAGTTCTAACTTGAGACTTACCATTCCTTTACATAGAAGTTTTAATTCTCTGTCCAGAATAGTCGCCACAATCAAGGTTTTGCAATTGTCTTTAGTAAACAAAACTAGTGATCCAAATATAAAACGCTTGTTATGGTTCCAATTCATATTTTTAAACCTCTTTTTCGTCATTGCATCAAATTCCACTAGGGAGCCAACCTTCTGCGACGATATGTATGGTCCAACAAATTTAACGTTTCGGAAAACTCTGTTTTGAAAAGAACACGCAAGAACTCTCAATTTAGTCATTTTGAAGTGTTTGAAATTTTAATGACCCTATATTTATGTTTTTGTTAAATCATATTGCTATTAAAACATGATGCTTAAAAAAATCATTAGTACAAAATAATAGAACAGTAACAAAAAAATTATCTTTGATACACTGTCTTACAAAATTAAGTACACATAATTCCTTATTTAATCATAGCTTGACAGCCTCGTTGGCGTAATGGTGCGAGTAGTCGCTTCGCTAACAGTGCCCCTGGGCTCAATTACCGGAAGGACAAATTCAGAAAATCGCATTTTCTAATTGGTCTGAGTCTGGACTGGTGGCAATCTTCGCCTGTGGCTAGTAACCACCCTACCAACTAAAAACGCGGCGCCAAAAAATATATTAATATTGAGTGCCGGTATGATACTGTGCAGAAACCATAATAGGTATATTATCTTGTATCTTAAGATTATATCACCACTTACCTTCAGGTAAGATACAAGTCAGTGAATACACCATCAAATTCGATCCAGCCATACTGAAGACGAAACACTAATAACCACCACGGTTTAAGCTTGTTTCAATGTCAAACATATTATATAGAATGTATTTAAACAAAGGCTTACCGTATATTATCGTATTTCCTTTTTGTCGGATCTTTTATAAATTGTACTGTAAATTGAAACAATAAAAATAAATTAAATTAAGTTACCGAATGAAATGTCACATTTAAAGAACGAATCGTTCAATAAAATCTTTTATGGAACATTGCTACTTCACACTAGTATTTAATGACAACGTGGTACTTTCCATATAAAATTAATTATAAAAAATACTTAAAAAAACGTAAAAGACTACAGGTAAAATATACATATAGTTTTCTTTTAATATCTCTACGTATATTATCAATTCAACAATTTTATTGTTTAAAAGCGTGGGGGAGTTTGATGATGCGACTGTTTAATTTGGTCTTCTATGCAATCATATTTTGTTTAGTTTTCAAACAATAATTTATTTTGGATTTTTTAGTTGGGACTGTTTAGGGTTAATTTTTGGTTTTCCATTTGCATTATAACTCATGCATTTGTTATAAAAAATACATAACATAATGCCCATTTTCGACGGAGTGGCAAATTCCTTGAGTTCCTGGTACGTACTTTTTTATGTCCCAAACAGTGACTGAAATTACCTTAAAATGAAGTCACACATGCTTCTTACAAATATAGTCAATTTGACGTTAATATTCGTAGATGACTTAATGGCGACTTTATATATGACTAGTCAACCAGACACCATCCGTACGTAAATTTTTCTCGCAGTCTTATGTCGAATATATAAAATGATAACTTGTATCATGACCGTATCTGACCGTGATGTATCTGACGTTAATTCTGACATTATGATGTCACTTTAATGTAATCGTCTGGACTGGGTTCATAAGAGCTTATTTACTTCTTTCAAAACTTAATAAGTACTTAAAAATAAGCTCAAAGTTTCCGTTACATACAAACGAAATGTTTGTCATATAGATGAGACAAACACTCACTTATTCCATCTCGAAGTGGGCCAAAACAATCTTCACGAAGCAATCTAAACTGAACATCTAAATAATGTTCAACATCGCGATATCCACCCTTAACGACGTTCGCTCGAAGATAAGGACTCTCACCGACCAAATCATCGCGTTTTGGTATAACATCAAGTTGCCTAAAGCTCTCAGGTGGTTCTTGGTCTTCCACATGCATATAATTTTTTGGGTGTTTATTAACCTGTTAAACAACAGCTCTTATAATGAAGTGAAATGCATAAATAAATGTTAAAGTTTCGACCAGTCAGTGTGCCTTCCATATCAATAAGACAAATATCCTGTTAACATGCCCTTTTGGAAATAATAAAAGCCTATATAAGTGATATAATTATTGTCCTGCCCAATTTCACTTATTCAAGATTCACTACATTAGCAGCACTGTAGCCCGTATATTTTATGTGGTATTATATACACTCGAAGTTTCCAGTAACCGTAAGCTATACTCGCTTCGTTAGCAAAGGTCCTCGGTTCCATTCCAGACCGAGCTAATTAAAAAAATTGCATTTTCTAATTTGTTTGTGTCTGGACTGGTAGTAGCTGCTAACTTACCACCTACCAGTAAACACGTGCTGTCGCTGAGCGTAAACTGCGTTCTGGCACAATGTTATGTGGAAACTATAAGAGATAAATTACCTCGTACCATTAGGTGAATACAATACAGTCATGTGCTTACTTGTCAGCAATAGAAAAAATCAAATAAAAAGTACAATAGCTTTTGTTACTAGCATTGCACAAATATTTATATGCGTATAATTAAACCTTAATTTTAAGATCACGAACAGTCTCTTTAATTTTATTATTTGTATAAAAGCAAGTGATGGTGGCAAAACACTCCAATTCAATTTTTATAACAACTCAATTTTTAAATTAAAATTGAAATAGTAACTGATGTGATATACGTTATAACATCACCTATGCATCAGCGAAATTGCCGTCAAAATCGGTCTAGTCCTTTCATTAATCAATAAAACATTTTTATTTTTAAATCAACTGAACGTATATTTTACATAAAAAACTTTTGACAAATTACGCTACAAGTAATAATAAAAAAACTGAGAAAATACATTACCGCGATATTTTCCTTTTCATTTTTTGTTAATTGCTCACGAAGTCTTGTAAGCATCAAAGATTGATTTTCATTTAGGCTAAATTCGTGTCTTTCTTTAAGCTCCTCTAGAGACACTCGAGAAGTTCCCTCGATTAACGATCTACATTTAGCTAAAGCCGTCGATGGGGACAATTTGTTAATACAGTCACAAAATATTAGAAAATTATTCCAAAATTGTGTTGGGTTCTTCCAATACAAAGCGTTTAAAGCCTTTCGTTCAGGGTATGGCAAATCCATCATATAGTTGCGTAAACTCTTAATAAATTCCGAATTGCAAACATCCAAGAGAATTGTCAATTTTAACTGATCAAAAGTAGATTGGCACACCTTTGCCAATATTTCCATAACTAATACATAGACATCAAGCCTTTCTATCGGCGAGTTCAGCAATTCCATGAAAGCTTGTTTTTTCTCATTAAATAGAGATATAATTTCCTTCCCCTCCGTTTTAGCAAGAACTTGTAGGGATAAAAAGCCCATACATTTTAATCTATTGTTATTTTGATGCAAATTTTCGGCTTCTGTTTTGACCATATTCAAATTTTTCGGTCTATTTCTAGAACTTTCACGGGGTCCAAATGCATTGTCAAATTGATGTCGTGGTGTTCTCCAATCGGGTGGATTCGCTGGAAGATACATTTTAAAACTTAATTGCATACATTATTACGTAAAGATATACATTATTATTTATTTATAGGAGCCTCGATTCGCCAATGGTTAGACAGCTGGACCACGCTTGTCACGGGTACGAACCCAGTGCAGACACAACTAAATTCCCTTGTGGAAGGAAAGGAGAAAAAGAGCAATTCTGGGGAAAAGCAATTATTAGTCTAGTCATTTGAAATATAATTGCTTGCCTATGAAGTTATCTTTTACTGGTTTTAATATATCTTTTTATAATTAATATTTAACATTCCTGTTTTCGGTGGAGCCTCCAAAGGAATGATCTCCAAAGGAATTGAATGTATTCAAACTTTGTTACGTGTGATTAAAGTCATATATTCGGTAATCGTTGAGACATACTTATAATTTATTATATTGCAAATTATATTGAGGTTAATCAGAGATTTCTCGTGAGGACTTTAATTTCACTGCCAGCTTCTTGGGCTGCTAAACAAAAACTGACAATAAAAGCCATTGAGCTTATTTTATTATCCCTGTAGAGGAATGACAAGTTTTGTAAACAAGTAACTCATAAATTACAATACAAATTTACTATTCGGTAGAAACTAATTCGCACAAAGTAGAAACTATATGCAATAATTTATATTTATTTGTACATATTATTTTTTTCGTTTAAAAGTGTCTGTTACCTGCGGTGTTACGGGCGTAGTTCTCAATCTCATGGAAATAAGGAAAACCTGTTCTTAATACAAGTATACGTCACAAAACGAATATGTGTAACGAATTTAAAGGCAATCATGTAAATAGTTTTACATATTTCACAATAAGAGACTATTGTTCGCTTAGGCATAAGGGTAAAACGTCTTCTTAGAAAAGCTACATATCCCAAATTTCAAAATTGTTATAAAGAGCGGAGTCTTTAACATTTTTTTTTCTATACAGATGATTTTATTACAAGTGTTTTACGTAATATCATTAAAATATAACATATGATGATTGCCTTAGAAGCCACCCGTAATAAATTTATGTATTCAGCTCATCTTTGGTTTGCGAAAGTTCGATCTTTTGTTTCAATATCGTGCTCGGCTAAAGAGATTACCAATCTGTTCACGTAGAAATCTTCATGCACTTATACTTCTCTATTTTGTACTATATAATCTGCATATGCTCCATCTTATTTGAGAGACTGCTTTACTTTCGTCGAGAGAGATGATAGGCTGCCATCTCAGGATGATCTAAAGCTCTACACTTATTGGCACACGATGTGTAATACAAACTATTTTTCTCAGACAACCATCATCTTATGGAAAGCTCTACTATGAAGTATTAGGCAATCTGAGAACCTATATAATTACAAGCGCTGTTTGAAAGAATATCTTAGTAGTGTATAATAATCTATTATATTAATATATATTAGTAAAGTAAGTAGCAGCCCATTAACATCCCACTACTGGGCACAGACCTCCTCCCTCCGAGGAGCGAGGGTGTTTAGTATATAGTTAGATTATTATGCCCATATTATATATATATATAGATTGCTCCCAAAATGATAAGGCCCTCTTTGTACACATTTTTCTCTTATTGATTGTTTCATCTCTTTTAACATTTTGTATCTTTTATTTTATGTGCATTAAGAAATAAATAAATTTTATACATACACATATAACGCTGACTCGGATGAAAGTGTGGTACATTTTCTCTAGCATGTTGCAACCTGTCATTTACAGAATGATGTCTGGGAAACCTTTTGTTCCCTCTTTGTCTGTTCCTACCTCTCACAGAATGACCTGTTTATAAAACAATAGTAATTATCGTCCAGATTCCCAAAAAATAAGAAAGTAAATATTTTTACTCTCACATCTAGTAAAGAAAACACGTAGTAACCCGGAAATCCAACATTGTTCATCAGAACAACAAAATTTTTCATAAAAAATAAAAACTCCGACACGGGACGCCTGACAGATATAAAATATTAGAATGTTTAGGCAAGTCACAGGTTAGGTGTATCATAGTATACAAAAAACTGTACATGGTGAATATGCAGGTAGGTGTGGCGAAATAAATGGCGGATCACTAAACGCTGCGTGAGAAGAGAGGCGACGTGGCGACGCAGAATGCTTCGCCATGCCATGCGTCGGTCATGCAGGCGCACAAATTTCAGTAAATAAACATGGTTAAAGATGCAAAAATAATTTTGTCTAAATAAATTGTATATCCTCATAACAATTTTTTCTCATCTATAAGGATAGGATGCGGACCCGTAGGTAAGTAATGTACTAAAGCCTATTTAAATTCATCATATACACATAGCGAAACCCGAAAATATGTAAATATCTTTTGTTCAAGCAAATAAAAATTCATTTCATTTCATTTCATTTCATTCCATTCCATTTCATTCCATTCCATTCCATTCCATTCCATTTCATTTCATATCTTTTATAATCCAGCCGTTGACTTGATAGTAATGTTACGCGCTTAACGATTTTATTTTTTTCTCCGATCAATGCCCCAAATTAACATTTCTAAAATTTTTATACCCCCCATACATAATTTTTAACCTTTATAAATTGATTTGTTCTTAGAAAAACCCCCCGACAAATTTAACGGCTTAAAATCATGTTGGCCCATTTTTGATTTACCTCCCCGGGCGAGGGCTCTACGTTGGAAAACACTGACTTATGATTGTGCAATAGCTAACCCGCGCACCTTTGTCTGCATAAATCCCTTACCGCGCGTGTTTATACGACATTTTCGACTGCACGGTGTGTACTCTGTATATATTAGGGACAAACTTTTCTAGGCTTCTAAAACAATTGAAAAAAAAAATCTCGGTTATTTAATAGTTGTAAACTGAATGATCGTCAAGCATACTTCTAGGAGTGAAAAAATATTAGCTAAAACGATAATTATAATATCATCGAACTCGCTTGTGGTACATTATAAGTAATTTATTGCTTTTTTTTTTCAATTTACCATGTTTTTGGCTCCAGTCTTTCTCGCGTTCTTCATCCATTGTAACGTGCTTATGTAGTTTCTGGAAAATAAAAGAAAATGCTTTAATTAATTATAATTAAATTTCATAACAAAAATATAAAAACCAATGACCAAGACAAGATTTGAAATATAACGTTAAAATAAATGCAGATTTTTTTAATTGTGTTATGCGTCGGCGAAAAGTTAATAAAGAGTTAAAAAACTTCTTAGATCTTAAAGAAGTTTCACTTCAATAATACCGTATAGATATCGAAATATTTTAAAAATATGATATCTTTGAATCTAGATTTCTCTAAACTTGACAAATACATTACGATTGATTTCCCATACAATTGTGGGACTTATCGTAGAAGATTAGAAATACATTTAAGTCCAGTGGAATTCCTTTTCACCCGTGGTTGACCCATGATTTGCTTACACATTTCAGTTTTAGGAAAATCGGTAATGCAATCGATAAGATTTAGTACACCGGCGCAGCATTATCACCAGTCTTATAAAACTGGTCTCCTCCGACAATACCGCCTTACAGAAGAGGACATCTCTGTCTATAAAAGGTAAGTAGGAGTCCCTTAATGTCCCACAGCTGGGCACAGGGCTCCTCATTTTATTTATTTATTTTATTTGTTTATTGTTAAAAAAGAAAAAAATACATTTATATTCTTATATCTATTAGCATAAAAAACCACTGGGATTGAACTTCGTATTGCTAAAAAATGGCTGGAATGCTGGATTGGAACAGGCCAGGCGTTGCATCACCTTTTACAAATTATGCATTGTGATATACTGTACGATATAGTAAAAATATTGAAAACTACTTACATATAAGATTTTAACAATCCCTCGTCGTTTTAGACTATTTCTTAGAAAAAAAGTTCTTTTAGGCAATAATCCGATGCGTTGCTATCGCTGTAACTCGTCTGTCATTTGAAACGAATGACTAAAACTGACGTACTAACTACTAACTATAACTACTAACATATTATTTC
This sequence comes from Elymnias hypermnestra, assembly GCA_015832385.1. Classification (NCBI taxonomy): domain Eukaryota; kingdom Metazoa; phylum Arthropoda; class Insecta; order Lepidoptera; family Nymphalidae; genus Elymnias; species Elymnias hypermnestra. Next base: position 1,096,888 of record JACTOM010000011.1, on the reverse strand, counting down.
AATCGAAATATTACCATGCGCCGATGTTACTAGGCTTTTACTAAGTTACCACAAATCATTTTGTTCTGTTATACACCCAAATTGACATAATAAATGCGAAAGTAGTTTGTCCGTTGGCAACAAATCTACCACCGGCTCGAAAACTTAATTCCGTTGAGAAGAACCCGGCAAGAAACTTAGCGGTTACTCTTTTAAATATAATTTTTAACAGACTTTAAAAAAAGGAGGAGGTTATCAATTCGTCTGTATTTTTTTTTATGCTTGTTACCTCATATCTTTCGACTGGGTGAACCGATGTTGATGATTTTTTTATATGAAAGATGGTGCTTATCGTGAGACCCTACGATATTCTTTAAATCTAGTTCTTATGATAGTATTCGTGAGAAAACCGGATGAATCTTAATTTTGCATTAAGCATGTGCTCGACAAATGGACGAATAACTCAAGATCGCTCCAACCAATTTCGATGATTCTTTTTTTATTGAAAAGGATATAGTTCAAGGGTTGTTTGATGATAGTTTGGTTAAGTTTTGATTATGCGATCCACGACAACGTAACGGAACCCTTCAATTCTTAGGAGCAAATTAACGATACTCTGCAGAATCTTTTATAAGATCTCCGGATATTTGAGTCACTTACCGTAACTTCAGTATAGTCTAGTAATTGTCGTGGTTAAATATGATGATCAATGGAACTCCTCAACGGCTTACATTAAGAGTGCGATTTTTGGCAGAATATTTAACTGTCTGTAATCAAATAGCAATGAACTTACGTATAGCATGCGTATTAGTGTTGTGCTTTTTTTTTTATAAAAGACTGGTGATAGCGGGGAGGCAAAAAAACTAACCTGTAATGTACGAGTATTAGTTTGCGGTTTCGATCCCGGGTGAGACGATATCATTTTCAATTTCACTCTGTAAACTTGTTTCATTTAAACGGTGCTGTCTCATATGAGCAACACGTTTTTTAGGTGTACATGTATTGAGATAAATTTGTTAGTTTACTTCAAATTCACTAAAAATAAAAAAATAAATAAAAAATTTAACGAAAAAAAACTTGCCTTCAAAACCAACTTTTACAAATATAGTAATATGCTGTAAAAAGCAAAAAATAATTGCGTATTATTTTTAGAGTTCTTATTATTCTTATATTTGGAATCGGTGTCAGCCAAGGTACCTACATATATAGCTATTAGATGTAACTACATATACAAGCTATCGATGGGAGTGGCGCCGGAGCTGCCAAGAACACGCGGGACACACCTAACTTCGCTGATGCCGACTCCAAATTTAAGAATACGAAGAACTCTAAAAAAGGAATACGCAATTATTTTTAACTTCTAAAGAATGTTCATATATTTGTAAGAGTTTGTTTTGAATTTTTATTTATGTAGCTATGTAATAGTTTGCTTCTGTGTGCAACTGAAATCAAGTTCAAATATTTTTATCGCTTAAATAATCTTCAACATTATAATATGCCTTTTGTAAAATAATGTTTTAACATATTCCTTGAACTTATGTAGAGGCAAATTCAAAACTGAACTTAGTGTCTTATATTATTAAAATACGTATGCTCAACCCAACAAATAATTTCTGAACCTTCACTCTACATTATGGCATCACAATTGTTTTTATTTTTTATATTAAAACTTCGCTTGGAAAATAACTGAAATATACCATTTAGGCATTTTCAACATGAGTGTATTGTCTAAGTTTTTTTATTTACAAGTTAGATAAGTCATTTTTGTTTTTTTTTTTTCAATATTTAAATGGTAATGAAAAATGTATTTTGATTTTTTTACCGTACGCTTTTTTACATCGTTTTATTTATCAAATTACAAAATGTTTTGTATAGGGTTGGTATTTTATAGAAGATAATTATTATTTAAATAAAGATAATTAGTAATTACTATTAACCGTTATTCATTGACGCTTGTTTTTCAGTTATAAAAAAACAGCCAGAAGCCTCTAATCTATTTATTTTGAAATTAGATTTAAGTTAACCTATATAATGGGAAGCTCAAAGTTAATACTGTTACAACACTTAAAATAGGGAAATAACGTGTTTATATCATTCTGTACGTTGCATTGTATATTGTCGTTGTGGTTCTTTACATGAGAAAAGTGTTACTATATATAAATATTTCTACCAGTTGGTAGAACTGATCAGTGTAAAATAATTCTCGATATTTTTGGCTTGAATAATTTGCACACACGATTTTGTCTGACATTCTTCAAATGACGAAGTATATTAACGTTACCTTATCTATCTATATATTACAGCGCAAATTATCAAGCGAAATTTCTTACATCTATTGAAAATATTACTTTTAATATTGAAAAGTGATAGAAAAAATGGCAATCATAGTTTTTATCCATTTCTATTATATATTATATAGGCCATTGTAGATTTCATATAATATCTATATACTTAACGTGTAGAATGTAGATAATACAGAAAAGTGGTTGTAGAAGGATGTTTGACATCTTCGTATTTAATAACAAGAACATCACTACATTATTTTAGGGATGTTCTATATTCGAACTAAAGATAACGATGTCCGATAACATCGATGTTTCCCTTTAGCAAATATTTGTGTTAAGGCGGGGGGGGGGGGGGGAGTCAATTAAAAAAATGCACTTGAAACGACCTCAACCCAAAATTTATATAGATATTGTATATATATAATTGGTGAGTATTTGTTTTATATATTTATTATAATTTTAGAAACATTTAACTTTACCGAAATTTTTGTGAAGTGAAGAAAACGATAACGGTGATGTATTATGTACATTTGAAGAAATATGTTTCTTTGCGTAAAGGTTTACTTGGTCATATTGAATTAATTTAAACACGCATTTTATTATTGTTTTTTAATTGGTCTTTTTTCAACGCTTAATAAAATGAGTGGGACAAACTCCTCGATATTCGGAAGAATATTTAAAATTTGGATTCACACCCGTGGTTCAGAATGAACAATAGCAAAAATTTGGTTTCATTGACAATAGAGAGTTATACATGTCATTAAATTTCTTAAAAGAACAAATAAATTTTTAAAAGTTAAGGTGGGGCGTGGCCTAAAAAAGATTGGGAAACACTGAACGAGACTATCGGTGCACCAAATTTAATTTAAAGCGTTTGAGGAGTTTTGGCGAGAAACTGCGACAGACAGTTACATTCGCGTTTCTAATTTAAGGATAAGCACGTGTTTCAATTTAATTGTGTAGTTAAATTGAACCAAATAAAATAAAAGGTTATTTAGTTAAACGTTGAAGTTGGCAGATTGATTTTTCTCTTGGGACATGTTTGGATATTTTAGAGTGAAAAAGGTTCAGAAGTCATTTGTCGGGTTGAGCATACGCATATTTAATAAGATACCTGAATCACTTCTGGGTTTGCCTCCACATAGTTTTAAGAAGTATGTTAAAAATGTCCTAATAAAAAAGGCATATTATAATGTAGAAGATTATTTAAGCGACATAGATGTTTGGACATGATTAGAGTTGCATATGAAAGCTAAACACATTGTAACCGACTTTCTTGCCGGCTTGTTCTCAGCGGAATCAATTCTCCGAACCGGTGGTAGATTTGTTACCAACGGACAAACTACTGACGATTCAAAATTGCTTTTTGAGCCTATTTGAATGAAGAATATTTTGATTTGATTTGATATCCCCATCGTTATGTCGATGTCAATGAAGTCAAAACATCGATGTGTCGATATTATTAAAGACAAAACATCGATGTATGGATGTAATCAAAAAATCACTAATCAAATCGATGCTTCGATAGATATTCATCGATCAAAGCATCTATGAATATTGATCATCCCTACATTATTTACATATGAAGTTGTTTCAAATAAGTCGGTATATATTAATCTATCATCAAGTAAAGTGTAAACTGGTTTTGCCCATGTATCATTGTAATATTTTGTTTTAAGGAAAATCTATCCAGTGTGACTGCACAATAATCATCAAGCAACATGTGGCAGAATTTTATATTTCTATGCTATACATGGCTCTACTTTGAAATAGTGATAGCTGGGGAAGGTAAAAGTTTTATTTATTTATATTAAGGCTTAGTAACTATAACTCAAGCATACTTTACTTCGGGACTTAAATCGATTTTCGCTTGTTATATATTTCTAAATTATAGGCATGCACTACAATTTCGTAACAAAGCTAATCTACGTATATAATAAATACAGCAGGAAAAACAAATATTTAAATACGAAAGGAACTTAACAGTATTTTTTTTTATTATAATCTTTTTAAAAGACTAGCAGTGGTGAGTTTGTATCGTATCTATTTTTTTCCAAAAGGAACGCAAAATTGATAATAATATTCCAAGAAGGTAGAATTACGCGGAAAGGTTTTGCTATAAAATCATATTATATATATAAAATTAATTATCATTTACATTTTTAGTGGGTGATAAATGCACTCCAACAGAACACATATCCAAAGGAGTTTGCAAATTAGTCTTGGACTGTGATGTTGCTTTAAGGTCAGTAAGTAATAACTTAGTATATATAATTCTTATGTGAGTGAGTATGTCACTGAACTCCTGAACAGCTGGATCAATTTTGTTGATACTTTTGTGTGTTGTGAGTCATGTAAGGTTGAACATTTGATGAATAAATAAAGTTTTTTTCCCATATCTCCATGGAAGTATGATTTATGCTGATGACACAGATGGTAACAGCTAATTTACTTAAAAATTGATAAAATTAATTCCTAAAAGTATGATAAAAGAATAAATTTCCAGCTTTAAGAAAGAATTATGTTTGACCTTAAGGTGCAAAATCTTTAAGAACTTTTCATTATTCCAGTATTATTTGAGCATAAGGTACATTGAAAGTTTTCACGTTTTATGATAATATATTTTTCTACATATGACTTATGCTAGGTATTATAGTGTAATTAGGAATTGGTGTAATGTAATTAAAGGATTTGAACAATTAACATTACACTTTGTTAGATGCATAATGTTAGTGTGAATATTATTAATTCATGAAATAAATTTATTTTGGAAAAATTCATACAGCATCATCTATTAAAAGTTGAGGTAATAAGTTCAAAGGTTTCTTTCTATGCAAGGAGTTTAAGAAGTTTGTCTTAGATTTCTTAGGAAGATTAAATTTTATTTAGTTATTTTACTTGTTTTATTTATAAAATTTGTAATAATAAAAAAGTCTGCATTAACATACTTATATATTTTATTGTGTAAATTCACACAGGCAAATTCGTGCAAAAGGCCACCATCCTTATGGCAGGTGTGGTTTCAAAAGCAAAACTGAAATAGTATGCTGCCCAAATGAGTATAACCAACAACCTTCAGAACAAACTACTACAAAAAGACCAGATAGATTTGGTATGTTTCCTCCCGGTTACGCTGTAAAAGCCAGTAGGGCTAATAGCTAAACACAGTTCGAAAAAAAAAAAATGGTATGTTTTTTATTACTGGCAAATTTTACATGGGATTTTTCTGAAAGGAACATCTTGTTACAAAAATGTAGGCCATTGTAATTCTTGCTTTTATTAGTAACAAACAGACGCATTTATCATAATTTAAAATAGGCAGTATATGTATAACGTAAATCTGAAATTTCCAATAAATAAAATTAATAGTTTCTTACCTTTTCAGGTGATCCTAGAGTGCTAAGAATTGCTGATAGAGGTGAGAGTTTGTATAATAGTGTTATCATTTTTGTTTTATTTAGTAGTTTATTTACAATTTATTTATATAACAAAAGCTGCACTTTGATCTCACCTGATAGTATGTGATGATCCAGTCCAAAATGATAGCATGGTAAGAGGTAATTTACCTCTCATGGTTTCTACACAGGATCAGGGGAGAAATATTTTTCTTTTGGTCAGTGGTAAGTCTTTGCTCGTAGAGTGTTAACTATCCATGGCTGAAGCTTGTCACCAGTTCAGACTCAGACAAAAGTTTCTAAATTTGCCTAATTGGGAACTTTAAGATTCGATAATTATGGAACAAATTTCAATTTTAGGTATGAAATACTCTCCCACATGAAACAAGCATTATTTTTCGTATACAGAGGATATCTTTTATTTATATTTTAAAGTATTTTTATTTAAGTATATATTTGCATTTAAGTGTGTGTATCTTTATTGACTAATGCTTTGTGCACTTACCCAATTAAGATATTATATTATTAATATTTGACAATAGGTTGCCTGGAAGATATTGTTCTTATTGATAAGGCTGCTTTTGCACAGTTGTATTTAAATATGGATACTTAGTGTAAACTTATGTGCAATAGAGTATTTTGTATTGTATTTTAGATAAAAATAACTCTGTCACAATATATATTTCAGATTGCGTTTGAGTTGTAAAAAAAATCACAGACTATGTCCTATTTTGGTTTCGATCATTTTGGATCACAATTACTTTGTTATACATTTTCAGAATGTCAAAAAATTATTGACACCAGTGTACCGCCTCTAAGTTTACATATAATAGGCGGAGAATCAGCTTCACCCGGCGAATTCCCGCATATGGTAAATATTATTATTTATTTCGAATTTGTGAAGTATGTAATAATTCAAAGGTTCTTTCGTACGTTTGTCGTTAGGACATACATACACACGAATAGACACACGCAGGAACTCACGCATGTACAGCACCCAATCATGCACACACGCGCAAAATAATAATATATAAGAAACTTGTTTTATAAATGGAAGTCTCACTCATACATTTCATTAGTATTTTCCGTAAAATATAGTAATGAATGTATTGAAACATAAGGTCTTATTTTGTTTCATGTATGAAGCATTATTATATTTAATTCTCTTCATTGTACTAATATATTATATCGAAATAAATAGTTTAGTTGACACCTCATAGAATGTTTGTTTTACACTCACATTTTATACTTTGTGCAATAGAAATTATAAGTAATACATTGTCTGCTTGTTTAATGTTAACATTTACATAATTTGATCTTAGGCAATCCAATTTACCCACATTGGTTTCTCAATAAAAAGAGTTTCTCCTTAAAGCAGAACACGTTCATTATAATATTTTTACATAACTTAAAAAAATATCCTTACAAAAATCGGTTTGTGTGTGTATACACGGACATTTACCTTTGTAGCTTTTTAAATAGTAATAATCATTTGAAGTGTCAAAATAATACAAAAATATTTGTTTAGCGAAGCGCAATGATTATAGTGGCGTTACTAAGACAACGATGTTATTTCCCATTTGCTGTTTTACCGAGAATCATCTATAAGGAAAATTATTTGGGAAATCCTATTAATATTCCCACTAAAATGCTTCAAATATTATGGGTCAAATTATCAATCTGGTATTTCTGCATATATTGACCATGAAATTGACCATACATTCATATTTTTTAAGTTACTAGCGATCCGCCGCGGCTTTGCACAGATAATAGAGCCTATTATGACTACAATTTTTTGTCTTTCATAGGATCGCATTACCTTGATGCATAGCATTTGTGGGTTAAATTTAAATGTAGTATAATATATACTCTGCTTGAAGTATTGTAATGTATTTTATTGTACAAATGTTATAAACATTAAAACGCGCGAGAGATTTGTTTGTTCTCGACATCGATAACTTCTGCGTGATTATTAATTGCTGATATAGTAACAGTAGATAACAACGGACGGACAGTAATCTTGCCATGCAAATACAATTATTTTCACGCGCGTTACGTATAATAACTTCTATAATATACATTTTAATTTCATGGTGTAATCATCATCATGATTAAGCTGATAAACGTTATTACTGTCTCCGTCTGTATAACTTTCCAATTATAGCATTGCACGTGAACATTTTCTGAGAAGATTAAATGGATATAGTGAGTTATTTTTAAAAGATAGTTATGGCGATTTTTTTTGTACTTGTGTAAGAGAAATGAAAGCCCTCATACTTTTTTAGACACTTCTGACCGTTATCGTTAGATTTCAACTAATTTACTCGAAACATTGAGAGATAATTACATACTGAAACCTTCCTCAAGAATGACTATCTTTTGATGAAAACAGCATGAAGCCGTTCAATAGTTTTTGAGTTTATCGCGAACAGACTAGTGGTTAGCATGTTCGACTACAGACATGAGGTCCTGGGTTCGAGTCCCGGCTCGGGCCAGTTCGAAATCGATATTGAGTTTTCTATTAAGATTTTCTCAATATTTGCCCGAAGTTGGAAAAATTTGGCGGTGTAATCCACCCTCGTGCCTCGGAGAGCAGGTTAATCCGTCGGTCCTGCGCCTGATCTCTCTCCGGTCGTGTCGGATTGCCATCACGTCGGACTATGAGAGTGAAGGAATAGAGAGTACACTTGTGTACTATGCCTGCCAATCCGCAGTGGAGCAGCGTGGTGGGTCTATGCTCTAAAAACTCTCTCCCATATGAGTGAAGAGACTGTGCCCAGCAGTGGGACGTTAATGGGCTGCTACTTACCTTTATGATTTCAGGAAATATACAAAAACGAGGCAACTCCTCAGATTTCTACTATTCCGTTTTGTTATCACTCACCATCCAGCTTTCGTGGCGTTTACATGTTTTAGTATAAAAGTTGTAAATTTCCTTATTTTTTATGACTTTTAGGCAGCGCTTGGATACGAATCTCCGGACGGAGGTTATGATTTTAAATGTGGCGGTTCATTGATCTCTGATACTTTCGTACTGACTGCAGCACACTGCGTAGACACATTGGATAGGTAATATATTAAACTAATTGTTTAATCGTTCTATTTGTTTATTATAAAAAAATATATGTCGATGAAAAAAAAAATTAACCTAGGAATGTCATTTTTGGGCACTATTATCTATATTTTTTTATTATCTATATTTTGCTAAATAGACTGACTTTAGGGAAATTATCCTAAACTTTTTTAAAGGATTAATATGCGAGTTACTACGTTTTTGTTTTCAATCATTGTATTATCTCATTTGTCTTAGTCTCTTCAGTGTTATACGATTACAAATTATTTTCAAATGAGGTTTTGTTCGTTATATCTCTGATGTCGGTAAGACCTTAAGCGTAAAAGTAACATTAGCTTAAGTAACGGTTACGCTTAAATTAGTTTGTATAAAAATATATGATGTTCTGTTGAACGGCTAGATCATGGGTCAGCAATCTTTTCTTATAGAAGGCCCACACATGTTATGGACATATAGGTACGGACTACAAATGTTATGAAAATATTTGTGCGGGCCACAAATGTTTTGGGCATATTAGGGCGAGTTATAAATGTTACGACTTGGTGCGGGCCACATTTCATCTAATCCGTTACAAGAAGTATTTGTACACAATCAATTCGCTCAGTATGACTTGTCATTATAGCTGTATACAACATTCTAGAATATAATATTAAATTTAAAGTGACGTAAACATAAAAGAAATGAGACTTGCAAATAAAGTAAAATAACATACATACATACATAGCATCACGTCTCATTCCCATAGGGGTAGGCAGAGACAACATCCTTCCACTTGCCACGATCCTTGCATATCTCCTTCGCTTCTTTCATTCTCATTAAACCTTTCATACAAGTTCGTCGGTTTAGAGTACTCTTGACCTGGCCGTTATTTAAAATGTCCTGGATTTGGTCCAGGAACGTTCGCCTCGGTCTTCCCCTTCCAACTTTCGCATTCACTCTTGACTCATAAATCCTTTTTGTCAGTCTCCTTTCATTCATTCTCTCTACATGCCCAAACCATCTAAGCATACCTTTTTCAATTTTAGTCACTACGTCTTCTTTTATACCACAACGTTCTCTTATCACACTATTTCTCACTCTGTCACTCAGTTTTAATCCACTCATGCTTCTCAACGCTCTCATCTCTACCGCATTTATTTTACTTTTGTGATTCTTCTGCCATACCCAACTTTCACTACCATACATAAGTGTTGGCACCAACACTCCAGCATGCACTGCCAGTCTAGCCCTTTGAGACACCATCTGGCTATTCATAAAAGCATGCAGAGCACCATTTACCATATTCCCTGCATTCACTCTCCTTTCAATATCACTTTCACATGTTCCATCTTTTGTAAATTTAGATCCCAAGTATACAAATTCTTTCACCTCTTCCACTTGTTCCCCACCTATGAAAATATTGCCATTCATCAAATATTCATCTCGTTCAAAAAGCGTAACTTTCGTTTTGTTTACATTCACTTTCATTCCTTTCCCTTCCAAAGTTTCATTCATAATATTTAGCATCTCCCGTCGCTCATTAGCTAAAATAACTAATAATGTAACTGTGGAGTAAACTAATACGAAATACATAGAACGTTTGTTATTTTTGACAGGGCTGTGAGATATTTTGAACTATTTCTCATTTATAAAGTTAGTAATGCCGTGTGATGAATTGAAATCTTCCGCATAATGTTAGTAGGGCTTGAGATAAATTTAACTATATGCAGGTTTATAGTAACTATACAATTTAAGTGATTGTTTCTTTTACTTTATTCCATAGAATTACACCAACTATAGTCCGCATGGGTGTGGTTGATATTGGTGATCAGCAGTTTGACAGTAAATGGGATTCAAGGATAGAGGAAATTATACAACACCCCACATACATCAGGCGTGCTAAATATGACGACTTAGCCTTGTTGAAGTAAGTATCAATACTTGTAAATGATTGCAGCCAGGCTTTTCCCTCTTTCAAGATATTAATTTAAATTATATCGTGTAAAATATTATAAAAATATACATGAAATGCTTCAGGTAACGAACGATTTCAAGTTGATAAAGATTGATGCTTAATATCTATCTGAATAATATTCCAATTACTGCACTGTACTTTACCAGTTTCTTAGAAGACAAAACGGATATAGTGAGTTATCTTTAAAAGATAGATCTATGCTATCATATTATTTTTTGTAGATCTACGAATGAGGAATATCCCACTATGCTAACTAATAAATTTAGATTAAATTTAATTGTGTAATTTCTATCTATGAATATATTTTTTTGTAGGAGTTATATTTCTAAGAGATTAGGCAGCGTTTTCGATGAAAAGTCCCATGTAGCTTGTTTTTTAAAGACTTCGAATAGTGATCATTATATTTTATCTAATCTACACAAAACCACGCCCAACTACATATCAAAACCTTCCTCAAGAATCACTCTATCTATTGGTAATAAACGCATGAAATTTGTTGCTTTTCAATAAAATACTAAACTACTTTACTAAAAAAAACTCGCAATGAAACTCCAGCTGATTTTGTGTTGCATTGCGTCTTGTATTATTTTGAAATTATCGTTTCATTTAGCTTTACCAACATGATGGAGCGTAAATAATGCTAATAAAACGTTATTTTTTAAAATCAGGATCGATTTTTTCCGTCCTATCATCTAAGGTGTTATTGGCATTATCGTGTCTTGGTTTTCAGAAGCGGTCTCCTAATACCTCTTATGTATATTTCTAAAATAAATGGAATGTTTCAGTAGTTGAATTTATGTCAAGGTACTTTATTAGGTCTATCTAGGTATTTTATTTTTCAGGCAATAAAAGAAAACCATTTACTTTGTGCGATAGTGAGTACTTTTATTGCTCAACTCAATAATGGCAGCTAGTTCCGGTGCAAAGACATTTGCGAGTTCATTAGAAATGTTAACAGTTTACTGATAAAGAAGTCCTTTTTTGATAGCGTGGCGTAGGGCTCGGTGCTCTAGTAACCGTCCCAGGTTCAATACCTGACAAAATTTAAAAGATTTTTCTTTTAATTTATTGTGGTCTGGATTTACCATTCTACCAGCAAAAATCTTATGATGTGTCAAAACGATTAAGGGACAAAATATCTCTTATTAGTTTTTCTTAAACTGTATTGACAATTAGCGTGAGGTGGTAACATGGTGGTCAAGCGCTAATCAATCAGTAATAAAATATCTTCATATAGTATAAATGAAGTTGCTTCCGCTTATATCTATTGAAATAATAAAGGATTTCAATAATACTGATTCGAAAGAAAGGTTGATATGTATAATAAATAGATATTATAGTAAAGTAGAGACTAAAAATTGAATGATTTTTAATTTGATGTAATAAATACATGTTTGTGTTCTAAATCGTAAACGCTGGGTAAACCTTACGAGATAGATGACTTTAATGTGCTACGGGATTATACATCTTAAAAAGGTAGCGATGTCCGATATGATATATGTTTATTTGTAAGGGATATCCCACAGTAACCACTTTTGTATATTAGAGATATATATAATATGTGCTATTTTCCAAGCCGTTTTATATAATGTGGTATAATTTAATATCCAATGAAATACATTACATACATTGTATTAAAATGGATATCTTAGAAGATATCAGAGGTTTAAAAAGCGGCGGCACAGTGCCAAAAACATTAACATCAAGTGCCCGCTAAAAAATTTATTTGAACTTAGAGTGGATCATGAGAAAGTATCTTATTAACTAGTGTTAAATGTAAGAGGTCGTGAACTAACAGTAGGAATTGAAAAATAGAAAAAAACAAAATCATTGATTTTCAAGAAATTACTAAGTTGTTAATGCGTTTGCTCTTGTAGATTACAGAAGCCAGTGCGGTTTTCGGTGAACTTGAACCCAATTTGTTTGTACACTAAGAACGATGACCCCACGATACCTCTGACGATCACTGGCTGGGGCAAAACCAGTATCACAAGTGAGTGACACTAATTTTTTAGTGGTCTAAAACCTACACATTATTGCCTTTCTAAAGCATTTCAGATAGATGTTTCTAATGTCTATTATGTATATAGGTAGGGACAATATTTATATTTTATACTAGCTTACCCGGCCGACTTCGTACCGACTCAGAACCAATAAATAAATAAAACTGAATGATAATTGTAGAATGTTTCAACTCTACTAAGAAATGTGGTCAATATTTAACTGGAACAAAAGGAATTTTCTAATCAATAGAATGTCACCTTTGCGCTCAGATTCCCGCTAAAGTCCGTAAAATATTGTAGTTACGTTCAAAAATTGTTGGCTGTCGATGTCAAATGTCAAAAAAAAAAGAAAAAAAAAGTAAAAAAAAGTAAGTAGCAGCCCATTAAGTGTCCTACTACATTAAGTAACTGGGCACAGGCCTCCTCACTCATACGCGAGAGTGTTTTTAGAGCATAGACCCACCACGCTGCTCCACTGCGGATTGGCAGGCAAAAGTGTACCCTCTATTCCTTCACTCTCATAGTCCGACGTGACGGCAATTCGACACGACCGGAGAGAGATTAGGCGCAGAACCGACGGCTTAACGCGCTCTCCGAGGCACGGGGGGTGGATCACACCGCCAACTTCCCAACTTCGGGCAAATATTGAGAAAATCTTAAAAGAAAATTCAATATCGAATTATGAATTGGCCCGACCCGGGAATCGAACCTCATGTCTGTAGTCGAACATGCTAACCACTAGACCAATGAGGCAATATTCTTTTAATTTTTATTTGACTTCTGAATTACTTTTAAATTTAATTGATTATTAAACGACGGGACCAAAGGCAAATATTAAAGTGTTTTTACAAATAAAATATTTTTACAGATTCCAAACATTTTTTTTTTTCATATTTCTCTCGAAGCCGAGATTCAATCTTATAGAGGTATAGTGTTGCTCATTCTCAGTCACAGAGGTTCAGCAAAATAATAGAAATCTATGTATATTATCTTTTTTCCCTTTTTATATGCTTTCGTAATTTACAAAATTTTTTCGGGTTTACAGTTGTCTTTAAAACTGGTTGCTTTCTTTGTAATTCTCTTTACATTTGCATCATTTCTGTGAATGATCTTCACTGAAATTTCCATCTGTACATATTTTCGCATCGATGTCCATTCACAGATATCTGAAGGTCCACGACTCGCTCTTATCGAGATTTGTTTCAATATCTTATAAGGATTTAAGAATGTTTAAAATAACGAGACCAGGCTCTACTTTTTAGAGCTTTCTTGCTTTGGCCCAGGTTTGACTGCATATAATATACGTGGCGATATGGCGGTATCATCACCATAGTTCCCAATGCCACGGTAATTCCATTTGAACCATTCTTGAATCCACATCATCAATTCAGTTACATACACACGTCCAGAATAATTATGTATAAATATATTTTCGTAAAGTTTGTGTTTATATCGCCAGCTGCGAGAGATTTCAGCCGCTATTATATTGTTTACATACACCTTGATAACCCACGATATCGTTCGCGTCAGTTATTATATTAAATATTTCATCTTTTTTTATTTTATGCGAACTGTAACGTCATTGGAAAAATGAATATTCTTAGAATAATATATAATTTTTTTTTGTAAAATGACGTTTTATACGGCTGAGTTTTGTGTGGGTTCTTCTCAGGGAAGGAAACCTTTAGAGCTTTAGATTTTAAGTTGTTCTTTAATATCATCATTAGTCGTATAATTAAAAGGTGCGAATACTCACTTTGCTGAATTTTTGGGTTCGATTTCCTCAAGGCATATAGTTAAAAGCATTTTCATATTAGTAGTGTTTTACGTAAGGTATAAGGGACTGCCTCATTGGTCTAGTGGTTAGCATGTTCGACTACAGACATGAGGTCCTGGGTTCGAGTCCCGGGTCGGGCCAATTCAAAATTCAATATTGAGTTTTCTATTAAGATTTTCTCAATATTTGCCCGAAGTTGGGAAGTTGGCGGTGTGATCCACCCCCGTGCCTCGGAGAGCACGTTAAGCCGTCGGTCCTGCGCCTGATCTCTCTCCGGTCGTGTCGGATTCCCGTCACATCGGACTATGAGAGTGAAGGAATAGAGAGTGCACTTGTGTACTATGCCTGCCAATCCGCAGTGGAGCAGCGTGGTGGGTCTATGCTCTAAAAACCCTCGCTCCTCGGAGTGAGGAGGCCTGTGCCCAGCAGTGGGACGTTAAAAGGCTGCTACTTACCTAAGGGATAAATTATTTCTTACAAGGTTAGCGCGTTTTCATCTTAGATTGTAACATCATCATCATTGCGATCAGGCGAGATTACAGTCAAGCACTAAAAATAAGTGAGGAACCATTCAAAAAACTGTATAAGCACATTTGAATAAACACTTTGAGCATGTGGGTGAACATGTAGAGAAAGTTAAACTTATTTTTTAACAAATTCATCTTATACGTTAGTATTTTGACTTAATTATTTCAAAGTAAAGTGTGGTTGAGTAATATAAAGACGTTCCAGAGATGTCACTCGATAAATTTAAATCCTATTAAAAATAGCTAATTGGAAAATTATACTGTAATTTTAAGAATTGCTTAAACGGTAACAGGGAAAATGAATGTAAATATTATTTTATTTTTATTTAGAAACCCTAGTGATAATGATAAGCAAGCATGCTTATCATCATCACTAGGGTGTAAATATTAAAACTGAAATTGTGTTGAAATAACACAAACTCAGTCGCTTGTTTATCACCATCATTAGGGTGTAAATATTAATACTAAGATTGTTTAAATTAATATTTACATCTTAATGATGGTGATAAACAAGCGACTGAGTTTGTATTGGTGCTCAGTAATTAGTTTATCACCATTATTAACATTTAAATATTCATTTATTTTCATAGAACAGGAGACAGAGAAACCCCCGTAACTTTCGATTCTCAGTCGTACACCTTTACATAATATAAAATGGCGTTGCTTCTGCTATCTGTCTGCTTAGATCTTTTAAAATATTGTTAGTTTAAGTAATATGGCACAGAATTGTATATCTTAAAATGATTCCAAGAAAAGTCTCCTCGATGGTGTATGTTTATCCATTATAATACAGTATCTATTATCTTTTATATATTATAAAAAAAAATGTGTTGTTTGCCAAGTTATTTTATACAATACTATGCTGTTCTTTATCCAATTAAATATATTACGTATGTTGAAAATTCCACATAGAACAAAGATAACCTTAACAGCATTTCATTAAAATGGGTAACTTAGATGATATCAGAAATTTAAAAAGTGGAGGTACAGCGGGTAGCAAGTGATACGTTTTATCCTGTTCGTTAGCACTGGATAGACGCAATTGCGCGCGTCAGCTAGTAAGAAATAATAAAAAGATATTTGATGATTCACAAGCGTTGCATACTTGAATGTAGAATTTTTGCATTTATATTTGAAGACCCAACAGACACTTTTACACATTCGCATACACTTACCTCGCGTGACGTGTAAGGAAGTTTCACTTCAAATGGTAAAATCTTTACGGATGAAACTCGTGATTAGCGTCACGAAGATATACAGCATATTTTATGCGAATTTGTTTGAAGGTTAGGTAATTTAATATTTACAAATAATATCTGGCATTTTAATGTGCCACTCGTCATTCCATAACTTAATATACTATAAAATACATATATACATAGCATCACGCCTCATTCCCATAGGGGTAGGCAGAGACAACATCCTTCCACTTGCCACGATACTTGCATATCTCCTTCGCTTCTTTCATTCTCATTAAACCTTTCATACAAGTTCGTCGGTTTAGAGTACTCTTGACCTGGCCGTTATTTAAAATGTCCTGGATTTGGTCCAGGAACGTTCGCCTCGGTCTTCCCCTTCCAACTTTCGCATTCACTCTTGACTCATAAATCCTTTTTGTCAGTCTCCTTTCATTCATTCTCTCTACATGCCCAAACCATCTAAGCATACCTTTTTCAATTTTAGTCACTACGTCTTCTTTTATACCACAACGTTCTCTTATCACACTATTTCTCACTCTGTCACTCAGTTTTAATCCACTCATGCTTCTCAACGCTCTCATCTCTACCGCATTTATTTTACTTTTGTGATTCTTCTGCCATACCCAACTTTCACTACCATACATAAGTGTTGGCACCAACACTCCAGCATGCACTGCCAGTCTAGCCCTTTGAGACACCATCTGGCTATTCATAAAAGCATGCAGAGCACCATTTACCATATTCCCTGCATTCACTCTCCTTTCGATATCACTGTCACATGTTCCATCTTTTGTAAATTTAGATCCCAAGTATACAAATTCTTTCACCTCTTCCACTTGTTCCCCATCTATCAAAATATTGCCATTCATCATAGATTCATCTCGTTCAAAAAGCATAACTTTCGTTTTGTTTACATTCACTTTCATTCCTTTCCCTTTCAAAGCTTCATTCATAATATTTAGCATCTCCTGAAGCTCGTTAGCGGATGACGCAAGTATTACTTGATCATCAGCGTAGAGTAAACATTTGATGACTAATTCATTCATTCTTAACCCATACATACATTCTTTTAAATCTGTCAAACATTTATCCATGAAAAGGTTGAACAGCCATGGTGACGCAACACATCCCTGTCGAACACCTCTTTCGACAGGAAACCACTCCGTGTACGCTCCGTTTATTCTGACACAGGCACTAGAACCCTCATAGAGAGACTTCAATGCTTGGATCAGACAACCGCTCACCCCATACGTAGATAACGTTGACCACAGCTCATTCCTCACCACTCGATCATAGGCCTTTTCTAAATCTACGAACGCGCAATAAACTTTTTGGTGTTTAGCCAAACATTTTTCAGTTAAGCACCGTAAAGAAAAGACCTGATCCGTACATCCCATTCCTCTTCTAAATCCCGCTTGCACGTCCCATATTTTCCCATCAGTTTCATTAATCACCCTTTCAATTAATATCTTTGCATACAATTTGCCGACGACACTAAGAAGGCTGATACCGCGGTAATTTTTGCACTCCTGCTGTGACCCTTTTCCTTTATATAGAGGGACAATTACGGCCTTGCTCCAATCTCTTGGGACTTGACCTTTCTCCCAGCATATATTGAAAAGGCAGTACAGCTGAGCTACCACAATCCCGCGGCCAGCCTTCAGCATCTCGACTGACACTCTGTCATACCCAGCAGCCTTACCTGATTTCATACCTTTTATCGCTTTCATGATGTCATCCATACTAATCTCGCTATCACTTGTCTTACATTCATTGCTATCCGCAGAGGCCATATTTACCTCTGCTTCATTTCTTTCAAACAAACTTTCAAAATGATCCTTCCATCTCTTCAATATCCATTCTTCTCCTTTTATTAAACTTCCATCTAAACTTCTGATTTTACAAAGCTCCGAGGAAGTAGATCTCCCTCGGGCAAATTGTATTGATTTCCAGAAAAACTTTTTGTTTGACTGAAAATCATCAGAAAGTCTCCTATCATACATATCACTGTATTCTTCTTTTTTCTTTCTTACAGCTTCTTTCACGATTACTTTCACCCTTTTGTATTCCATTCTTGCCTTTTTTACGTCATCATTCGTTGCCTTTTGCATTCGTTGGTTCGCTTTTGTAGCCAACCAATCGGACCAAGCTTTCTTCTTTTCACACACAGCTGCTTGAACATTTTTGTCCATCCACAAATTCTTCTCTTTCTTACCTTTCCTCCTTTTAGACACGCCACATACATCAATAGCAGCACCAACCACTCCATCTTTAAATTTATTCCATAAACTTTCAATCTCATTTCCTTCGTCTTCACTCTTGAATCGCCCACTCAAATTTTTCAGATATTCTTCTCTAACATCCTCTTCTTGCAATCTCTCCACTTTTATTCGTTCAAGAATGCTCGAGGTTTCCTTCTTTCTATGGCGCCACCGATTAAAAAGACCACCGATTCGGGCAACAACCAGGTAGTGGTCAGTATCGATGTCGACCCCGCGGTATACTCGAGCATCTAGAACTTTCTTCTTCAGTTTTTCGTCCACAATTACAAAATCAATCATACTTCTAGCATTCCCTTCTTCCCTTGTATACACATGAATCCCCTTGTGCTCAAACATAGTGTTTGCCACAAAAAGACTATGTTCCACACATATTCCAAGCAAACTTCGTCCATTTTCATTCACCCGTTTGTCACCAAACATACCAAGAGTCCTTTCATATCCATCACGTTTCACACTTACCCATCCATTAAAATCTCCTAACATAATTATTCGCTCATTCGGTTCACATTCATTCAACGTATCACTCACACTTTCCCAATACTCATCTCATCCTCATCCTTAATATGATTTATGAATATTAATATATTAATTATACAATCATAATTAATTGCTATTAATATATGTATGTCGTCAAAAACACCAATTAACATTATAACATAAATATGCAATAAGTAAACAACGCATAAGAACTGACATTAAATGCGCTAATGTGATACAAAAAATCAAAATAAAAATATTCAATAAGCTATATAGAATTGTCATTGATCCATCGGTTGACAGTAAATCTATTTATTTTTTGCTGACAGGTTAAACTTAACATTGATGTCAGCTGGATGGTATGTGATAATACAGTCCAAGATGGAAGTGTGCTAACCTGGTAAGAGATAATATACCTACTATTGTTTCTACACAGCATCATACCGCACGGCAATTTTTTTCTTGGCGGCAAGTTTTTCAAGTAGGGTGGTGACTAGACATGGCTGAACCCTCCCACCTGTTCAGACAGTACAGTTTCCCAAATTTGATAGAATCCGGAACACATTTCCTAGCAAGAGTGAACTTACACCATTAAACATACACACATGCGTATATGAATATACTAGCTGAACCGGCGACTTGGTCTGTGTGGAATGTTTTTTGGTAGCATTTTCATCAATTTCGGCAAATTGTTTTACACATAAGAAACATACCCGCACTGCCCTTTGAGGGTGGAATTTCCTAAAATTTACTTTTGATAGTTTTCATTTAAAAAAAATTCTCACCAAGGGTTACATACCAAATATATAGCAAAAAATATAGTCTGTAAATGAGAATATTGATTTTTTTTTTCAATGTGACATTTTGATATATTTTAATTAAAACACCCGATTTCGCAAAATCCATTCTTAGATGATCTCTACTCGGGAAAAGGAATATTCCTACCAAATTTCAAGTCTCTACGCCTTACGGTTCCAGAGATATCGTGATGAGATATCAATAGATACTTGGATATATATATATATATATATCTCCAAGTATCTATATATACATATATATAGATATAGATTGTGTGCATAGATTCATAGATACGTAAACATTCATCTATGGCAGGAAAATAAAGTTTAACACTTTCGCTGCAGCTGGCTGTATTGTTGTCGTACTTCAAACGTTTTACTTTTTAATTATTACGTATTGATGGAGTGTCTGTCACCTATATACGGAGGGATCAGTGCTTTTAACATTTTGACGATTTTTAATTTTGATGTCTACATCACCCCATTTATCAACATAGTTCTTTTTTAAATAATATAACTAGAAAATATATGATTGGTACAAATGGTAATAGTAGTATAAATAACTTCATTTTTAATTTGTATATGTATTGTATTGGTATATTGTAAATGTTATTAGTTTATCTGTATAAAACAAACAAGAAAATAGTTGTATATCGTATTATTAAGTTCGTTTATCGTGTGGGAAGTAAGTAGCAAGTACATACAATTTTTTTACAGGGTGATTCTGGCGGTCCACTCCAAGGGTTGACAGAGTTTGACGGTCAGTACAGACTAGTTGCAGTTACATCATTCGGGCGCAGTTGCGGCTTCCCCATACCCGGTGTATATACACGTATTTCCAAATACCTGGACTGGATTGAGAGCATTGTTTGGCCCAATCGTACTTAAGATTATTATTCCCACTGTCTGTGTGGTGAATTTCTCTTCACGACATCTTTTGTTACTAGTCAACATATTCAAGCTCTCTAATATTTGACAGCAATTTTTAAATAAATATTTTTTAGTAATGTGTGTTATTTTACCTTTTTCATGACACTGGAATATGCATTATCACCGAAATTAAACCAGTTGGTCAAATCTGTAGGACTCCACGAGGGAGGAGACTTGCCAATACTAATAAGACCGGCGTATTATTAAGTTGCCTAAAACGGTTTATTAAACAGCTGGCGTAATATTCCATCAGAACAAAGACTTATCCATACATGGAGAGTGATAGTGTGACGGTGAGTGACTAGTGACAAAGACTTTTCTGGGAGGTATTTCACGTATGACGCTCTGTGAAACGGGGCCTAAATACCAACCTATTATCCTTAGATGTGTGATATGCTATGAGACAGAAATTAGTGTTATCGTCAAGGTATGTTTAGATCTAGGATAAGGTACGTGACATCCTATTCATGTCCCACTGCTACTAGACATTGGACTGACTCATAGGAGAGAGGGTTTTTATGACATTCCTCTAAACAAGAATCCATACGTCTCACTGCTAAGCCACCATAGCTCTTTAGTTTGGCAATTGTCATTCTTACATGTTATAAGTTTAGAATATTCTAATGAAATACAATTCTACGATTATTTATTTTACATAAATTATTTTGTGTTGCTACGCATAGGAACGACGATTGCTGACTAAATTATTTGGAAGGCAATATCAGACCAACCAAACGGGGTGCCAGAGTAGTATGTGTAGGCGACCCTCTGGCCCTCCACCCAAGGATGTCAAGAGTTTACCGCTGGGTTTTAGTGGGTATTCTGACTTATCAGTGAGTCCAACACTCCCAGAGGTGCGTAAAAGCATTTCCCAGTGACGAAAAAAAGCGCCAACCGCAAGGAACGTATGTTTGTTGGGCATAATAACACGCCCGTCATAGTAGAAAAAAGTCATCCGCATCGACAGAGCGCATTGAAGAAATGGCGATTAAATTTTACTTACCATGTCCGATCAGGTTTATTTAAATTAAAATATGTACCAAAATGTTTAGGCCTTTATATTCACATTATTGTGATCTCAGTTGATTATGTGAAACCTTTCTCTGTAAAACCTAAATAAATTAGAAATAACAATTTACCATGCAGTTGGGGGGAATAATGCTGCTCCCAAAAAGTTTAAACCGTTTAGAAGGAAAATTCGTGACTGCGCAAAATGAAAGAGTGGACCGGTAACAACTCCTTTAACGAGTTATTTAAAGTAGTCTCAAAAGTGAAGAAGCACCCAAAAAGACGAAAAATGGGCATTGCATAGGCTAACATACGTTTCCACTATTTCTGCTAATGTCTATGGTCACTATTTATTTTACAAATCGTAGGCTTAATATTTCTCAAAATATGAAAATGATGTAGGCCTGTATAGTTTTAGTATTTTAATGATAATATTAAAATTATGGACAGTCTTAGACAATTCTTAAATAACTACTATGGAGGCCTAAGCATGTCGAGCGCGGTTGCATAAACACGACGCTTATAAAGAACAGTGGTCCCAAAGTCTCAACTCCCAGGCCCTCTTCAGACGGGGATACGCGCTCTGTTCACCCGTGCCTGTCTTAGCATACCTGTTAAAAGCACAAAAAGTTTTGTTCTTTTCAGTAACTATAAATTAACCCCTATAGTAAAAAAAGTAACAGTATTTAGGCATATTCATGTAATATAATGATAAACACACAGTGTTTAGTTTTTGCTGTCTACGTTATATATATTTCTTAGTAAGAGTTTGAAAAGACAATAATCTTAAATATTGTCTGTTGTTATCTCCCTCTATTCTATGTTGAATTTCAAGCGTTACAAAGGACAGCTACATTTCCTGTGTTCAGGTGAAATCTATAATTTTTTCCTATTCTATAAATTTTTTCTTTGTCAATGGTTTGCACTTGCATTTGTTAGTCTATGACTGGATGTTCATCTGTTAATTCGTCTAATGCTGTTCCGCGCGGTGTGTGATATTCTTGTTATTGAATTTTGAACGGTGTGAAAGATTTGGACAATAAGTTAGCATGTTAAAAAGACCGAATATGTTTGTAAGCGTAAGTGCTCGGAGAACAAGACTGCGTGATGTAAAATGTGTTTTTAATTAAACAAACACAAATGAATAGAAGCGATGTTTATTTTATTTCAATCTGCACTTTCTGATAATGGTGATAAATAACATCTAAACAAAGTGCATTTGTGTTTAGTTCATGATGGCTTCTACAGGCGCCGCTAGTTGCCTTGGAGCTCATGCCGGAAGCTATGAAGACTCCTCATCTGATGCCCATTCACCTGATATAGCAATTCCTAGAGCGAGCGATCGACAGTCGCGTATTATTGCTGAAAAGCACCGAAGAAGCGAGTTTAATTCGCAAATAGCTCAAATGATGTCTTTATTATCCGATATAGTACACTCACAACGAAAGATCGACAAGACTAGTGTTTTACGGCTTGTTGCTAGTGAACTCCGGAACCAACATGTATTTGGTGATTCCATTAAATGTCGTCATCTCGAAACGTGGTCCTCAGCTATATTAAAATTTTTTGATCTCATTGGTGGGTTCATGTTGGCCGTTACATGTATGGGTCGAGTATGTAATGTATCCCATAATGTTCAAGAAAAATTAGGTTACTGCTATATAGACCTCTTAGGTCAAGATTTTTATAACTATGTTCATCATGAAGATAAAGACATACTAAGGCAACATATATATCCAGTGGAGCTACAGACAGGTTGCAACTCAAAATTATTTGAACAACATCATAATTTCCATATAAGAATATTACGAGCTGGTGCTAGATCAGATCCTCCTAGATATGAGCGTTGCAGAATAGATGGTGTGATTCGTCGTTCTGACAGAGCTACAGCAAATGCAGTACAAGAGGAACAGACAATACGGAGGCAAAGAGTAAGACATCATCGCACATTTTCATCAAGTGGAAATGACTATGTATTTATTGGCATGGTCCACATACTTACAAATAGTTTGCCAGCAAGAATGTTGCCCCCTACAGCATACTCTGAATATTGGACCAGGCATCTGATTGATGGTAGAATTGTGCAATGTGATCAAAGCATCTCCTTAGCAGCTGGTTATATGACAGAAGAAGTTACTGGCACCTCTGCATTTGTTTTTATGCACAAGGATGATGTTCGTTGGGTGATTTGTGTATTACGTCAAATGTATGATCAGAGCAGGGAATTTGGAGAGTCTTATTATAGGTTAATGTCCAGATCTGGCCATTTCATTTATATGAGAACCAGAGGTTATCTTGAAATTGACAAAGAAACCAAAAAGGTCCAAAGCTTTGTTTGTGTTAACAGTGTAATTGGGGAGGAGTATGGACAAAGAATGATGGATGAAATGAAACGGAAGTATTCAGTGTTGGTTGATACTGATAGATTAGAAAATGAGAAAGCCCTTACTGCAGATGATGCCCCTGTTGAGCATCCAAAGCGTTTAGAAAGAATTGTGATGCATTTGGTAGAACCTGCTGTTACTGAAAATATTGAAGAATTAAAATTAGTAGCACCTTCGCGGGAAAATATAATTTCTGCCATTCAAAATAGTGAAAAGGTTGTTCAAGAAACAGGTGTTCGGTTCGACACTCGTAAAAGGAAAAATTCAGATTGTGAAGATAGTGGTGAACTTCTTAAAAGGCATAGTGGACTTACCATCCCTTAAATTATTCCTAGTTTTAATATATTAAAAACATTTTGGAGGAACATGTTCATTTTTACTTTCAGCAACTGTATGTAAAAGTAACAGATTTATGTGGTAAATGTAAGAGTAAGTAATATTTTATACAAATTCCAGTCACACACATTGATGATGACCACATTTAAGTAATAGTAATTTGAATCAACCAATTACAACTTTGTTTAATGTGTTTTTGTAAATAGGTTTGTAAATGTGCCAAACTAATTAAAAAAAATAAATGTTCTTGTTGTTCAATGTAATATATCAATAAATATCTATTCCAATATCATGACATTAAAATATTTCATTATGTCACTGTGTAAGTGTTTAACAGCGCCTAAACAACATTATTATTAATTAGACCATTTTAATAGAACAAAATTAAGTCTGTGTCAAAGACAACACAACTGAAGTGAAAACTTCATGGGGTTTACAAAAACCAAATATATTTATTTATTTTGTTATTTTATACTTGTAAAATGACATAGGCAAAATAACATTTGCACTATAAATATATATTTCTTTTATCGCTGACAAGTTAGCACCTGCCTGTGATCACACCTAATGGTAAGTGGTGATACAATCTAAGATGGAAGCACGCTAATCTGTTAAATAGGCAAGTTACCTATTGTGGTTTCTAAACAGCATTGTACCAGAACACAAATCTCTTTGGTAGTACAGCTTTGCTAGAAGGGTGTTAACTAGCTGCAGCTGAAGCCTCCCATCAGTCTAGGCTCAGGAAAATCTGAAAATGTAATATCCTAAATTTGCCCTACCTGGGCGTATTCCCGGGGCCTCTATGAGCAAAGCAAATACTTTTACCACTAGACCAGCAAAGTCCTTAAATATATATTCTTAATTAGAATTGTGTATAAATTATTGTCAATAATGTATTTTGAGTAATTCTCAATCCAATTGGTTTATAGATAGTCCAGTTCTTACTGCATTTCTAAGTCAAAGGGCTAAAAGTTTTGTAAATCTAGCAGTAGGAGATCATTTGTCACGTTATGTTACTTGAATAGGCACAAAATTCTGCACAGTCTTGAGCTATAAATAGTGTAATGAAAACTACATTGTTTTGTTTTGTGTTAAATTACTGCCTTAGATCAAGATAGTGTTACATACTCAGCTTTCATATCAGTTTCATTCAAAACCCACAAAATGAAGTGCACAATGTGCTCAAAGAAGTTTTCACTTCAATAACAATTTTGTATTGTGTTGTATATGTCTATACTGCTAATTTAAAATGGTTATCTAGATTATATTATTCTTGTTCTTAAATGTAATTGTATCTTCAATGTGTTGACTGCATTATTACTGTATCATTATTCATCTAGGATATATATTGACTGATATCTTTTCTATTTTTATAATATGTAGACATTTACATCAAAATATTGTTGTGTGTTTGAAAGTGTTAGAAGTGCACAATATTTCTGTGTGGCTGCCATCTCTAGTGTTATGGGATTTTATGAGAACTTGTCCTGTTATGACATTTTTACAGTGTGGTAACATTTTAGGTATTCTAAATATAGTCAATATATTTGTTAAGTAATCAAATACACTAAAATTTCTGATATTTTTTATAAAACAAATGCAGTTCATGTACTTTGTATGTAAAACACCATTTTTAAAAAACTAGGGTTGCCAAACACTTACAATATTCTGAAGATTTTTACTAAATGGGGTATTGAAAATTATCTAATTTCTGCAGTTTAAAGATTAAAGAAATTACCAGTGCAAGCAACACATGTTTCATAAAAACTTTTTTATAAATCAAAATGAGTATCATATATGTCTTGTAAAACATGTCCATCTATGCATTAATTAAGCCTCAAAATGTTTATTCATATTATTTGTAGTACTTAATGCAATAATTTCATATTTTATCCTTCATGTTTGTTATTTCATTACGAAAATGCTAATCAGATCATAAAGGCCAATTTAATGGTGGGTGAATTTAAAAAAGGCAGGGTGTCGTGAATTGAGTGAGGCCAATTGAATTGCCAATGCTTGTTTTATTAAAAAGCAAGTGTTGTTAACAGGGTATATTGAAAATAAGTAAAGTATACAAAAAAATGCAGAATAAAAAGTGTGAAGAAACATTGTAAGTGTGAAGTTTTATATTATCATACAAAAAGCCTTGCATCAAAATAAATAAAATTATGAATAATCAACACTAGTTATAGTCATGTACTAATATACTGAAAATAAGATGACTAAACGCGATTACGCTATCTAGTATGAATTTCTTAAACTCATTATATAGAAAAATACCTTAAACGTGAGCTTCCAATAGATGGCGCTGTGCATTTTTATGCAAATAAATTTAATTATTGACTTTATATTTGAAAAAATGTCATCAAATTTTATCCACTACAACTTTAAATTTTGTACAACTAAAAATTTAATTTGAGTGGATGAATAAAAAGTATTTTTATTAAAGATTTAAAAAATTAACATATTATATAGGAAGAGTGTGAACTAATAGTGGGAATTAAATGAGACATCCTAATGCTAATTTGTCTAGTGAACAATATCTTTGTTTGTACCTTGTATATTGTATTGGCAACCCTTGTGCAAAAAAGTTTTGTTTCAATATTGATATTGAAATAGCTATATAATTTAATTGTAAATATAGAATTTTTTTGATTAGCACCTACTAAGTCAATGTTTACTGTTTTTATGACTTGCCGGTTATGAGGTTTTTATTAATTAAATATTTAGTGTAGCTTCGTATTTTTAATTATAGGTCAGTTATGAATCTAATGGGACTGCGAATATAATAATTAATATTATATGTAATTAATATGAAAATTCTTAAATGATCTGAATGTATTGTGTACTACAAAACAAATTTGTGCTTGCCAACATATGCAATTGCACAAATAATTTCAGTCACTAACTTTAATATTAGGTTTTATTTTTATAAAGCTGTGGATGTAATACTGAACGTTTACTTCATGAACATTTAAATACATTACATATAGTAGCTTTGGAAATATATTGACAGAATTCATAAAAGCTCATTTTACACGAAAATTTAAAAATGTTTAATTCAACTAGTTACATAACGATATTGTGTGGTGCCACAGCGTTGTTTTTTAACTATTTGAATATGATTTTTTAACATATGAAAGTAAGAACTAATTTGGATTCTTCAGTGTCCTTAACTGATATTTTAAAAATTTGTATTGTGTGATTATTCATCAAAGGCAAATGGTTTCCTCAAGTATTATTAAACTTTTGAAGCTATTTTAATCAGTGGTGACGAATATCAGTAGGAAATTCATTGTGTCCTTAAGTTAACTTTTTCTGTCTAATATGACCTAGGCAAAGTAACCTGTTCGTAGAACGTTAATTCTTCACAGACCATTAATTGCTAGAAGAAAAACTAATGCACAAGACTGAGTGAGCTTGACCATATTCAAGGTAATAATATATAAAAATCAATATTTGCTTGTATTTTATAAGTAATCATATTGACTATGTCAATTCATTGTTTGTATGATGCGAAGTTTATAGGTAATGAAATTACAGCAGGCAGCGAGCGTATCGTCCACATAACATGGCATTGCAAAGAATGCCGGGCATTATTTACTTTTAAAATTTAAATGGCAACTTCCTGGTTAAACTAAGAATACTTTGCAATACCATTTCTTGAATGCATCAAAATTTATGATAGCAGGTTTGCTCCCTATTAAAAAAATTCTATCTACAAAACTACTGTTCAAGAAATCATTTGGAATTGGAAGTAAGTTTCTTTAAAAAAACTGTAAATTCCGATGTCTAAAATTTGGGTCGGAGGTATGGTTTCAGGTTTGATGTGATATAGAATTCAGATGTTAAAGTTTTACACAATGAAACTAAATTTCAACCGCTCTCCTGAAGAGTTGTGTTTTTATTGATCCGACTCTCTTAATGAATATTAATGAAAGCTACACTCAAGAAATCATGAATATGTATCATAGTTTTAATTTTGTTTAAAATCTTTTGCTAAACGTAAACTTCCAATACTACTATACAATACAATTGAAATCTTTTTTGCATTCTGAACAGAAAATTTTAAGTGTAAAGTAAAAATTGAAATTTATTTAGTTGCCATCGAGTGTTCCAAATATTAATTCACGAAATCGCCGCCGCAATTCTGAGAGTTCTTTGTTCACTAGCAGAAGTCCTAGGTTCCATTCCTACCAGGGCACTTTTAGATAATTTTATTTTCTAAATCGTCTTAATCTGGGTAGCTAGGACGTTTTGGCCGTGGTTAATTATGATCCTACCAACAAAGACGTGTCGTCAAGCCAAGAGTTTGCGTTCCGGTATAATGCTACGTAGAAACCGTTTGAGGTAAATCATTTCATACCTGATTATCGCGATTCTACTTTAGACCATCATCACGTACTATCCGATGAGATAACTGTAAAAAAATCTAAATGCTAATGAAAATACGCGATGTTAGTGTGATATAATTATACTCTGTATTTAGATGGAATGCATTTAAACCGCTTAATAACAGATTTGGAGATGTTCGATTACCATAATACATTGATGTAAGTGCATCGGAACTGCCAAGCGTCTGAGCTGGCATACGTAAAACGCGCATACCTCATGTTTATTACATATCGCAATCACAAAAGTTAAGAAATAGAACACAATATTTTTAGAATTTATAAATTCTTATTTTAAACAATACAATTATAAATTGAGCTATAGTAGTTTCAAATATTGCCGCATATTTGCCATGTTTTTATATAAATGAAGTTTATATTGAATGTAGGAGGATATAACAGGGAAAATGCTTTCCATTGGTTTAGTTTCGGAAATAAAGTAAAGATGACAGTGAAATTTTTTTTTGAAAATTCAGAAGATTAGCTCCAAGGTTGATGGGAATGAAGTATACAGAGTCTAAACAAACAATCGTCTTATTTATATAATCCCTATCCGTAAACGTTACTTTTCAAATAAGGTATTTGTAGATTTCATAAGAAAAAAAAAACTTTATTTTACTCAAAAAAAAACATCCGGATTTTGGTGGCAAATTCGCGTGTAAATATATGCAGCGTAAGTTGAAAACGTCATCCTTCTGTATCTGAAATTTAAAGATTATTTCAAAGAACTTAAAATTCATACGATAGGTTGACATTATGCAGGTTTAAATGAATGACAGCAAAATCCAGAATCATCCATATTTTCTTGCTTCCTATTGAAATCGGCGAAAGCGGCGGTATAACACCGCAAAATGTCATTATTTTTTATGGAACAGTTTTTTTAATTAAGAAATGACTCTTCTGTAAAATTAGCTTTTTTGAATTATGTTACTATTCTTCCAAAGCAGCGACATAGAAACATTTATCTATCAGATTTGGCGATAAGACAAGTAAGATCGTTTACGAACAGCGGTCGGGGAACTTTCTTAATTATTACCCCAAAATATTTTTGTGTAACTTGATATTACCCCATGGCGGGGAGCAATAAAAAACTGCATCTTTCATATTATAGTCCCCATGATAATTTTGAAAAGAAAACAATTACTAAAAAAATAATTTAAACATCATTTATTCAATTTATCAATGTAATACTAAGTAATACATTGTAGTCAAAAATAGTAATACATATACTAAAAGGTTTATGAAATAGCAAATTAAAAATATATACTTTTTTACTCACAAGTTTCATTTTTACCCCCTAAAATTTCATTTTACTCCATTTGGGGTGATTTACTCCATTTCCCCGACAGCTGGTTGAAAAGAACTTTTATTCTAGTGAAGTGAACCGATTACAATTTTTGACAATACTCCGAAGAAACGGTTTTATTAAATTTAAATAAATCACACCATAATATCGATTCTAAGACATTTGCATTTCATTTTCTTAAAATAGCCACGATTACAGACATTAATTGAATTTTACATTTTTATTCCCATTTTAAGGATTTGTCACCCTAATGATGATTTGACATTTGTTCATTATAACCTCTTACGAGAAAGGTTCAGATAAATGACTTAGATTTAAGTTTAGATTATGAAAAAGAACAGTCAGTGATCAGTCCATGTTCAGATATGGTATTTCCATAGAATTCCTTTATATCAAATACTTATAAAAACATTGTGTAAGCTGGTTTTGAATAAAAACCGATTTCATCAGAAACCCGTGTTTGATGTGATACATCTATAGCAGCGCGTTAGATCAACGCATTTCAGGGCGAAGCGGAGCCACGTCGCTTTGTTTTCCAATTGTTTCTACGACCCACCATTTCTCTCGCAGCATCGACTTGTACTCCATACAAGGTTTTGTTTAATACATACGTAACCAGTGTTTTACTTAGAACATTTCAATGTTTCATATTTGAGACTGATAGGATTTGACTTTTATAAAACCGGTTCACATCACTATTTTATTACCATAACTTTTTCTTTTGTATTGGGACTGTTTTGCAAGTAACAATTATGCTCACTATGTAATGATTGTGCCTAACTGGTTGATGGTAGATGTTGTGAATGTACATTTTGTAGATGTAAGGTGTTATTTGGTGTCTGCATGCACTTTATCGTAATGTATTCAAAAAATGTGATTTCTGTGTTATGTGTTAAACAAAATTATCTGGGTGCAACATAATATGTAACGGTTGTGAATATTAGGGAACTTTGGCTTTTTACTTCGCATTCCTTGAGTCATTTTTATAATTGGATATAATAAATGAAGAATCATTGATTTTAATTGTAATGGAAAGAAATTGGAATTTCAAAAGGTTTTTTCTGTGTCACCATTATCATTTTTATCAAATGAAACTTGCAAAAAAGCCGGTTTGTTAACTAGTTTAGTTTAAATAAATGACTACATTTAGTTTTTACACGTAACTAATACCAGAACGGCTTAATTTAAGGCTGGAATAATTTTCATTGATCTGCAACTAAAAGATAGAATGGCGAAGGTATCACAGCTAAAATTTAAATGTTGCAGACATTTTTGTTGAAATTATACACAGGTTAGGCAGATTAAAATATAGACAATAAAATGATAATTTTTCTTTGCACTAAATAGAATTATGAGTAGCTAGAATGGCTTCGAACTTAAACTCGTGGTACGAATCCTAGGCGGTACCACTGAGTTTTTCTATGAAAACGATGTAATGTACGTGGCAGTTGTTTAAAACTCATCATTGTTTTTGGGTAAAAATCTGCATAGGTATGTAACTTTGGCAAATGTGAACCCCTTCAATCCACATTGGACTAACCCGGTGGGTTTAAACTCCAAAATGGCAACAGGGAAAAGACCTATAGCAGGGGGTCTCACTGGCGCAGCGATACTCCCGTAGCTAGCAGAGGTCCCACCTTCGATCCCCGGTAAAAAAAAATTGTATTTTTTTCGATCATTCGCAAGTTGACATTATTGCCGTTTCGTAAATTAATAATCCCCACTTTAATAGTGCCAAAAATTAAAGCAATGAGACAAATTTAAAAAGAGGCAGTTACTATAATTATTTAGATCGCACTAATAATTGGTTAAATAAAAAATGGTTTGCATAATTATAAGTTTCTTACAATATGACTATTGATTCAATATCCTTCTTTATACGGATACGGGTTCAGACTGAATGTTGGATTAATAACAAACAGGTATTTCTTTACAGCTTGCAAAACATGCTTGTTGACATTCAATGAAGCGATCACCAGGCAAAATGTATGTACTTGCTTACATATTAATATAGTTCTCGTGAGTTCATTGTAAATCTTTTTTTTATATTTCAATGAGAAGTTTTAATTTTTATGACTAGATGTCATAGTTACTTTAGTTGTAAGAATTGTGTTACATCAACATGTTTGCGACCAAAATATTACATTGATATTATTTTTATGTATGTAATAAATTGGATAAAATACTACGTTGTTTTAATTCATGCCAAAGTATTGCTTTATAGACGTGTCTATTTTTTATAATACCGAGAATAGAGGATGTTATCATCGTAATTATCATATATAAATTTGCTCTATTCTGGAAGGTTATATATCTGTCAAGTTTTTAAATGACGACCTCTTATACTAGGAGCAAGTTTAATAAATAATTTCCAAAATTCTCTACTTATACCGTGAATGTTATATAGCAATCCTGCTTTAATCGTTTTCATATGTTTAAAACTTACAGTGGATGGCATTTAGTGTTAATTAGGTTTTTAAAATTAATAAGCTCATGGAAAAGGTTTCTTTCTATGTAATGAGCTTCTAGGATGACTAAGATATTATTCATATTTTTTTATGTCTTTGTATAGGGAAAAAGTTTCTAAAGTGTATTAATATTTCCTTTAGTTCTAATAAAGAGAATTGAATATAAAAACTGATAATAAATGTAGTAATAATGATAATAGTAGAATAAATATAGTGCTTTTTAACAAATTATAAAAGAACAACCTTCATAATTTTGCAAAACAAGATTGAGGAAGTCGCTCGTCGCGCGTGGTATGCCAGTTATCGTTCAAAGTTTGCAAATTTCTGTTAGGTATATGCGAAGGCTACAAGAACTTTTTATCGATAAACTAATAAGGCCTTGGGAAGATGTATATGAATTAACAAGTTTTTAAAAGATTTATACCAACATTGTCACAGTTCAGAAAAGCTAATTTTACAGAAGAGCCGTTTGAAATTTGTATTTCATTTTTCCCGGTTTGAATATGAATTTAGAAGTGACAACTTCGTATGGGAGGCTAAACCGCTTCGTTATGTAACGCGTTACCGCGCTAATCTGTCTGGCGTCCCTTTCTCTCACTCATACGGCAGTGATAGGCAGGCTCCTCCTATCTCTCTCTAACGCTGCGCTAACAGCGCACGCCGTATTTCGGACAGACGCTTCTCCCTCTCTCTACTCCGTGTTTAGTGTACCACAAATACCGTTGACAGTGAGCATATAACCTAAAATTTAATCAATAAAAGATTTTATTAATCAACTTTTGTTATATTAATATACATAAAATTTAAATAATAAGTTATTCAAAACTTTTCTCAAGTTAAACAAATTCAGTATCAATTAGTTATCATTTCTGTTGGGCGTACCGAAACGCGAACGTTTTTTGGCACAGGAAATTGTAGAAATTTTCTATTACTGTTTGGATGTATGGCTTTTAATATCGCCAGTGTCACGTAAAAGGAGAAGACGCACATACAAGGACTTTTTGTAAACGTAACTTATATTCCTATATTTTTATTTTTAATTTACCTGAAAGAAATTTGTATAGATTAAATACATTTCAGGTTTATTATCTAACAAGTATTGAGTACTAGCGGTTAAATGTTAATTTATGCTGATTGAGATTAATATTGAAATGGATAAATTAACTGTGTCATTTAGATCAACGCTAACCTATATAACCAGTTTGTGTAGTGACATTGAATTTCTACTACTTGTTATGTGTATGTATACTTGTTTTTCCTTTTTTTTACGGCCTTCATTAATCGCTAGCGCTCACGACTACTCTTAATCTTGGCGTCATCACGATAATTACTAGGTATATTTAATTGTTAAATGAATGCATGTCATCGTTATTGTCTTACGTAAAGTTATTAAAAGTTCTTCATTGAACTCAACTTGTGCTGTATCAAATTTGATTGTCGCGATATATTCTCAATTAATAAAGCGAGAGGATTGAGAGCTGTGCTTTGTAATTAGGAAACAAATTACATAGTACTATTTTATAATACGTTAGCTTTAAATATTTTGTTAACAACAGTGTAAGCCTGATATAACAAAACTGAAGGGACTTACACAAGTTATTTGATACAGTGAGGTTTTGTTATATGTATAGAGGTAAGATTGGACAAAGATTGACTGTCTTATGAAGAATTTAAAGTGTCTGGAATTGTTAAGAGATAATCAACTGTGGAATTTAATGAGGATAAATGATAGAATATGGGATATATTTAAAAATATTTTTAATGGAATAAAACATCTACGTATATTGCATTGGACTGCACTGATTAAAAAATCGCTATATTAACGTATATTTACACTGCATATTATTTTGTTTTGGGATTACATTTGGTTATAAGTCAAATATACAACCTCGAAAACATACGAAGTCGGACTATAACGCTTCCCGGAGTTATATAAGTAACTACAGTGATTTTATTGATATATTATGCGTATCATCGTTGCATTAACGCGATAAGGCCACACATCTGGTTTTCTAAATGATGGTGAGTCATATCGCTGCTTTGGTAGGACAGCGACACAACCCAAAAAAGGAATTATACACGAGAGCCGTTTAAAAATGTAACAAAATTTGTAACCGATGTTAATGACATTTTGTGGCGCTCGAGCGTCATTATTGTCGATTTCAATTGACTATAATTTTGGATTTTTATTTATTTATTTAGATCAATCACAGAATGTCACTCATACATACAAATGTGTAAAACAGTGGATATTGCTTAATACTAAGTAACATTCCAAAAACATGATCAATGACGTGCACTTAAAATTAACGAAACTACTCGATAGATATTATGAATAAGTAAAAATGAGCACTAAATAAATATTAAATCTAAAAAGAAAGTACAAAAAAAATTAACCTAATGTAGAGGAATAAATAGTTCCTTTTTCAATGTATTACCAAAGATATCTAGATTACAGGAGACTCCGGAATATTTATTATGAAGTTGTGTCATATAATAAATGGGGTTGTGTGCTGTTTTCCTTATTCGATAAAAAGGAACACAAAAAACATCCACAATTTTGCTGCTCCTATTTCTAACTATTATATTAATGTTCCCTAGAAGAGTAGCTACAATGTGGTTGTGAATGATTTTATAAAGAATTAACATGCTTGATATTTCCCATCTAACCCGTTATAATGGTATATTAAAATGTTTGATTGGAATTGTATGATTATATATCCAAAGCAGCGATGTTCATACAAAAAGTATAAAACGATATTGAGAAATTAATTTGTAACACTATACAAAAATACTAAGGTATACAGCGGTTTTCGTTTCGATAACAACACCTCTATAACATCTGGCAACGGCAAATGTTAGTAGAACTGTTATGAATGAGTAAGGGTACCTACCTCAATTGGTTCAATAGACTACCGCTATTGTAGAGAGCGTTACATCAGAGACTGTGACGCCGAACCAGGGTCGTGTCCCTGACCACGGTCAATGGCTGCGTTTCAAGGTGTCCTCCAAACGCGCCAAAACGTTCACCGCATTCCAAACACCTGGCCACGTTTAGTACAGAATTTCGTTTATATAAGGCAGCACTTTAAATAAATATTTAATAATTAAGTAATATATATCGTTTTTTAAGTAAATTCCTACATAAAACTGTATTAAGATCAAGTATCATCCATCATATGTAATAAAAATTGAATATGAATGGATGAATAAACAGTCATTAATGACTGAAGATTTGAAAAAGTTAATACTTAGGAAGAATATGAACGCATGGTGGCAGTTGAAAAGGCATTAATTATACAAAATTTTTTGAAATACTCGTAGACAGTGGTTTGGTTTTCTGCACGTAAAAGACTTGCCACAATCGTTCAGCCATTTCAGAGATTATATGGAATAATCAGACAAAGGTAAAAGTTAAAAAAATTGAATTCTTGATATAAGTATAGTATATACTTTAATATGGCCTACTGCAAAGCTGTTATTGTACATTAAATTACAAATACGCACTCTTATTTTATTTCTTTTTAAAGTACGGTGGAGTCTGGTGGTGTCACCTACGTAAATCCCGAACCTGTCGAAATATGGAGCAATGCTTTATTTATACGATCGAAGTGTCAATTTAAACCAATCTTCACCTAAAAACACGTACAGAAGAGTATACATGATACATTACAAAATTATTTAAAAAATGTGGGTGTATAATCTATTTATGTATAGTAAATATAATTAAGTTTAGCTACGTCAAGAATTTAATAAATTATATATTAGTACAAGATAAAACTATGTATTTTATGTATTTTCATTGCGTTTATAGTTTGAATTTTAAAAATTAATGAAAATACTCATCAAAAGTTTACTCTACGCTGATGATCAAGCTACAGGAGATGGTAAATATTATGAATGAATCTTTGAAAAGGAAAGGATTGAAAGTGAATGTAAACAAAACAAAAGGTATGCTTTTTGAACGAGATAAATCTATGATGAATGGCAATATTTTGATTGATGGGGAACAAGTGGAAGAGGTGGAAGAATTTGTATACTTGGGATCTAAATTTACAAAAGATGGAACATGTCAAAGTGATACTGAAAGGAGAGTCAATGCAGGGAATATGGTAAATGGCGCTCTGCACGCCTTTTTGAATAGCAGGATGGTGTCTCAAAGGGCCAAACTGGCTGTGCATGCTGGAGTGTTGGTGCCAATACTTATATATGGTAGTGAAAGTTGGATATGTCAGAAGAATCACATGAGTAAAATAAATGCAGTAGAGATGAGAGCGTTGAGAAGTATGAGTGGATTGAAACTGAGTGACAAAGTAAGAAATAGTGTGATAAGAGAACGTTGTGGTATAAAAGAAGACGTAGTGACTAAAATTGAAAAAGGTATGCTTAGATGGTTTGGGCATGTAGAGAGAATGAATGAAAGGAGACTGACAAAAAGGATTTATGAGTCAAGAGTGAATGCGACAGTTGGAATGGGAAGACTAAGGCGAACGTTCCTGGACCAAATCCAGGACATTTTAAATAAGGGCTAGGTCAAGAGTACTCTAAATCTACGATCTTGTATGAAAGGTTTAATGAGAATGAAAGAAGCGAGGGAGATATGCAAGGATCGTGGCAAGTGGAAGGACTTGGTCTCTGCCTACCCCCATGGGAATGAGGCGTAATGCTATGTACGTATATAGTTTTAATTACACTTGACATGAGCATACCTGTGACTATTAATACTAAAAATTTTATCGGAACATCAGAATGTATCTTATAAAAGACCGATACTTTTGATAAATATGCCATAAAAATCCTTAGTGTACTGTGTTTTATCATGACCGAAACTCCTGACTACCTATGAAAATATTTTATATAAAACCCTCGCCCCTCGGAGTGAGGAGGCCTGTGCCCAGCAGTGGTACGTTAATGGGCTGCTACTTACTTTACAAAATATCAATGGACTATACGAAAAATATTTTGCTGCTATAACGTAACTTAGTTGTATGTACATTACATGTTTATCGCAGCGTAAGATTTTCATTAACGCTACAAAACAAAGTAATGTCAGTTTCAATTCATTGTAGATAAGTTGGTCGGTGGCCGTTGTGTCAATAACCTCGAGTCGCTGAATTTGAAGGCTGCCTGACTTTTTGCCATTCCATTGGCGGTTACTAGGAGTCTCGGAACTTGAATCAGGTAGGGGATTAGGTCACCTTCAGAACTTTTAGTTGATTATCTTATATTTGTTCATTGCGGTGAGATATTTTCTTTTCAAATACATGGTTATGTAAAGTAAAATTGAGGTAAATAGCAGCTTTCAAATATACCACTGCTGACGGATTGGAAAAAACAATCAAGCCCCCATGTTTCTTTTTATAAAGTGAAAGTTAATATTTTAATAAAATAGTGGTGCCTAGGATTCGAACCGGGGACTTCTCTAAACAAGAACTTAGGCGTCTCATCACTAATAAGCTATTAAGGCTTTAATCTTCTAATGGTTAAATGTTCATATGAGTACATGTATTTATCCTAACACTATACCGGTGAACTTCGTGTCACGTACATCTATTTAACTACACGTGCATTTAAAGACATTTTTATGCAGTTTCATATCACTTTCCAAAGTTCAGTCAAATTAGGTGATCTGTCAGAATCCAATAAACGTTTTAGTTTGTGGTCGTTTCTCGTAATATGTAGTTCAATACTATAATTTTTTGCTAATTTTTTGTTTACTTATTTAGAATCAAGCCCTAGTCAACCATCAAAGTATCTTATTTATTAACAGTGTCTCGAAGAAGTTATCTCAGTAAGAGACCTAGACATTAGAATTATGATGAGAAAGAAATTAACAATAATTCCTCATATTGACAGTGTAGTGAAAGAGCTTTTAAAATGCTTGCTGGATGCAAGCGACATTGATACGCTGCGTAAGGAGCCGACCGGCTGCCCCTTCTCCCGCACTGCCCCTCTCTCGTCGAGTTCGTTACTCGATGCGCTGCGTGGCGGCCGCCGCCGGCATGTATTTTTATTTTAATTTCATGATATCTTTTGAATGGACTATCCGATTTCAATCATTCAAAAATTAATCATCAGGTATTGAGACAGTATTGAATATTATATTATTTATTTGGATAAAAATGTATAAATGGTATGGATAACACGGTCTGATTTTGATCGGCATTTCTATCAATTTGTTAAATGTAAAAAAGTAGCTATAGTGACGTAACTACCATAGTTATACATATGGTCTAGCGAAGTTTTTTGTAAATATTGATATATTCTATAATATTGTTGAACATTTTTTTGTCCTATCATTAATACTCTTCACAGCGTATGCGATGAAAGACATTTTATGGCAAAAAATTTTACACCTTCGGTTGGTTTTAATAGGAATTTCTAAAGATTTCTATAGTAATGTAGTACTAAATATAGCCTATGTTACCCAGTGATAATGTAGCTTTCTAATGAAAAAAGAATTTTTAAAATCGTTCCAGTACTTTTTGAGTTTATTCGTTACATACAAAAGTACAAATCTTTCCTCTTTATAATATTAGTGTAGATTATATCAGCTTTTATGACTTCTTTTTACAAGCTGTTCGTGGCCCAAAAACAAATGAAAAACAAAAAAACCCTTTTTTATAATGTATGTATCGAAGTATGTTAGACAAAGGCTTATATTAAAAATGTAAGTTTATAAGTAACTAGCAGACCCCACAGACATCGTTAAGCCAGAAAGATTTGGAATGTGGCAGATTTCAGTTTTACGAATTATTTTCGAAATTAAATTACAGCAGTACTAAATATCTATAGCTCTTACATTTTGTGACTATTCAATTTGGTCAGGTTGTGACTATTCAATTGATTTTGAACTTTGTGCAGCGGTAATAAAGTGCAAATTGACTCTTTGACGTTAGGAACACAACTACATTGCTTAGACAACAGTTTCTACTTGTAATTTATTATGAACTTTATTGAATAGCAATAAAGGTCAAATTGACTATACGTTTAAGTTAGAAAATGTTTGTATGGGAAACAGAAAAGGGCTGTATTTAGGGTTTCCCCTGCAATTATTCTAACTTTTCTTGCCGTAAAAACCATCCTTGGACTTCAACGAACATTTTAATAAAAGAATTGTCAAAATTGATCCAGGCGTTTTTGAGTTATGCGCTTACCAACACATTTTACGAATTATTCTTATATTATAGATAATACATTTTGTTACATATGTTACATGTGTACACGTATATATTGTATATACATATATCGCAATGTCGCGTATCGGATATAAATTAATGAAATTTTATTTATGTATGTCATTTAAGTACATTAACCTTATGAAATGTTGAACTGTGTATGATAATAGCCGCCTTGTTTTTATATCATCGCGTAGACCACACATGTTTTAGAGAGTTCAAGTTAAGATAAAGCAGGAAAAATTATTAAATAAATCGTAAAAGATAGAAGCACCCGGACTTTGGAAGAAAAATAATGAATTCAAAAATTTATCTAAAGGAAATGTCAACTATGAATAATTTTTTAAATGTTTATAATAGATTTATCTTATACTTGCCTGTTATAATAAATTTAGGAAAAACAAGTAGGCTTTGTACAAAAAATGGCTACTTTTTTATGTTGATATTCAAAAATAGTTCGAATTAACAGGTTTTCACTAAATACATTTAAAAGTATATACGGTAGTTATGTCTGTTTGTTTTCTCTAATCTCTGAAATTACTGGACTGATATTTACGGGGCTGTCACTGGCAGGGTCGGATTGGGCCGGGAGAGCCCGGGAGGCTGACTGGCTGGGGCCCGAGACTAGGTAATGGTAGATTGGATACTATCGGATAAATCTGAGATAAACAAAAAATAAAATTTAATAATCAACGACGTGATAAAGCAACCATTGAGTACTTGGCTGTTTTGGCAGTGATGTCCTATTTTTGGGTTATGTACAAGGTGGAGCAAAAGTCCCGCTGCCATTTTAATTGCCCATAACTTTGTTCAAAGAAAAGAAAGTTTGGTTTTCATCAAAAGTTCATATGGTCTCTTACATTATTTTTCCTTATGATTTGAAAATCTGCTAAATGACCGCGATTAGCTATGCAACTTTCGGCTCTTTTTAAGGCATTTTCTATGACTTCATGCAACATCTTATGCTGAATTTTTTCAACTTCGTGACTAATATTGTCTTTAAGACGATGAATTGTTTGTGGCTTATTCACTTAAACTTTGGATTTTAAAAAACATCATTGTATGACCGAACTGTCAAGTTTTTCATTTAGGTCGCAATTGCCAGACCGACAGTTTTGTCGTTATATGCTTTTAGCCAGATTTTCTTACACGATTCTATAAAATGAACTACTGTTATCTTTATTATCACCGAGTTGCTGATCGATGATAAAAAAATGGATGTCCAAACATTGGAATGTTTGGACAGCAACTTGCTAATGTTTATAAATATTTTAAATATTAAAAAAAAGTACTATTAAATTGCTATGAAAAAATATGAAAATGATCAAGATTGGCCGGAATATTTATTAGTCCGGTTGCGTACTTTAAGTTTCCTTAATTGTCTTATTTTAAACATAAACTCTTATTCATTATTATGTTATCGTTATAGATGCGTAGTTTTTGCTTACTTTTTAATTTAGGGAATGAAGTGCATGTCTTTAATTTGGAAAGGAACAAAAAATGAATGAAAGAAAGACGTATTTTAGTTTAAGAAGTATTTGTACGAGTTTTAGTTGGTAAGCTTTTATAAATAAACTAGCAATGCCCCGCGGTGTCACCCGCGTATGTACCGATTTCGTGGCAGTGAAAAGTCTACTAAGTCGGACTATAGATTTATTTTTGTTAGAAATTTTATTACACTTAGATTTCAATAAATTTTGGATAACGATAATATAGAGGAATGAATAATATCGTTTTTTGTTGTC
Source organism: Elymnias hypermnestra (assembly GCA_015832385.1). Taxonomy (NCBI): domain Eukaryota; kingdom Metazoa; phylum Arthropoda; class Insecta; order Lepidoptera; family Nymphalidae; genus Elymnias; species Elymnias hypermnestra. The sequence continues at coordinate 1,055,394 of JACTOM010000011.1, read as the reverse complement.
GGCACTTTTATTAACTTTTAAAATGCAAACCAGCAGTTATAGTGGCATAACTACACTAGTTGAATATATGGTATCGCGGACTTGATTATAGATATTAATATGTTCTGCCTTATTGGTCTAGTGGTTAGCATTTTCGACTACAGACATGAGGTCCTGGGTTCGAGTCCCGGGTGGGGCCAATTCAAAAATCAATATTGTGTTTTCTATTAAGATTTTCTCAATATTTGCCAGAAGTTGCGAAGTTGGCGGTGTGATCTACCCCCGTGCCTCAGAGAGCATGTTAAGCCGTCGATCCTGAGCCTGATCTCTCTCCGGTCGTGTCGGATTCCCGTCTCATCGGACTATGAGAGTGAAGTAAATAGAGAGTGCTCTTGTGCACTATGCCTGCCAATCCGCAGTGGAGCAGCGTGGTGGGTCTATGCCTGGAGTGAGGAGGCCTGTGTCCATTAGTGGGACGTTAAAGGGCTGCTACTTACTTTTTTACGTTCTATAATATTGTAGATCATTTTTTTGTTCTATCTTCAATAGTTTTCGCAGCGCATGCGATAACAGATTATTTGTTTCACACCTTGGCTTATATTAATGTATTTTTCTTAGGGATCCCTGTTTTTCTTTTAGAAAGTAATATAGCCATTGTCGCTCAGTGAAATTGCAGCTTTCTAATGGTGAAAAATATTGGAAATCGGTCCAGTAGTTTTTGTGTGTTTCTTCTTTATATTAGTTTAGATAAATATTACAGCAAAATTTGGACTCGTAGCTGTTGGAATTTTGGATAGTGGGTAACCAAAAATGATTGGACTATTGATTAGATTGTGGCACACATAGCGTAGTGTTGCATTTACAAACTGCGAAAGTAGTACATGTTAAGTGGGACATTTTATTTATACTTAAACGACACGATGCATTCTAGATTTATAACGCGTTGCAGTGATATATAGCGCTACGTAGAGATAAGCGGGAAGTCGGCAGGGTGCGGTGCGCCGGTGCGGGGGGACTCTCTTGTCATTGAATGCACAGAGGTGACATTGCGCGGTCATCGAACCCGCCGGCCTTCGTGCTATCGTCATTATAAGCAACTCACTATATGATGAATGCCACTTTAGACCAACTCAACCAATTAAAAGTATATATTAAGAGAAACAACACATGTTAATCATAAATCACGTATATTTCTTTACAAAACACTACGTATTTATGTTAAATTATATCATTATTGTATTGGTTTGTATTATATTAGATTTAGAGCAGATTACTATGCAGCGTTAAGGCCGCCCGTTGCATTCTTTAATTTAATTCTTTTTTGTTATATAGTTCGAATGCTTCTTTTTTGTGTGTATGTTTTGTTTTACTTAAATTATAAGTAACGTATTATTCAGTGTAGAATGCAATAAACAATTCTATCAATACAGGGAGTATAAGTAAAGTAAAGTTAATAAAAATAATCTTGTACTTAGTTTTTAGTTTAGTTCTTATAATTATACAATGTCGTTGTTTCTTTTACTTAGGTTACTCGCCTTGTGTTAATTTAATTTTTTTTACCATGTACCTAGTAATAAGTTCTGATGGAAACCTAATAAAAAATAAAATACAGTATTTGACCTGTGTGTTTATTGTTCTCGATCTGACAAGCTGACAACAGAATCCTCCACCTTTCCTTATTATTAAAACAGATTACTTATTTTTTACTACAGTTTCAAAATCATGACATGTATTTTTATTTATAAAATTATGGATAGACAGTTGGTATATTAATTGGGCATGTAATTCACGAATTACATCTTCGGAGCGGAACATAGATATTGGACATAACTTTCGTCTTATCCAGCAGCGAAATCGGTGCGAGAAGGTCAGCACTGCGATCACCAACCCGCCTGCCAAACGTGGTGATTATGGCATATCCACTAATGATACATACAAGGCAGCAACGGCCCCCAGTCCCTGACACTCCCGCTATTCCTAGCTCTGGCAGCGGTTACGGTAACGGCGGAGCATGGGTGCTACGAATCTCCAGAAGAGATTCTGCTGCCAACCTCGACGACCTAAACTCTTCATAGACATTTAATGAACAAAAAGAGCGAAACACACAATTTTAATACAAGAAATAAGAACAATTTTGGAGAGATGGAGGTTCAGAAATCATTTGTCGGATTGAGCATTTTTAATAAGATACCCAAATCACTTTTTGGTTTGTCTCCACATACTTTTAAGAAATATGTTAAAACCTCTTATTACAAGTATGTTATAATGTTGAAGATTATTTAAGTGACAAAGATGTTTGGTCTTGATTCCAGTTGCACATGACATAAGCTAAAAACATTGTAACCTACAAAAACTATATTTAAAGGAATGACCGTTGAGTTTCTGGTCGGTTTCTTCTCAGCGGAATCAAATTTCCGGTGGTAGATTTTTTACCAAAGGACAGACTAATGACTATTCAAAAGTGCTTTTTAAGCCTACATGAATCATAGAATAATTTGATTTAGATTTTGACCATTAGTGAAGTACACGTTCAGACGGCGTCAAAAAATGGGATTATTTTCTCGTTTTAAGGTTGTTAATGTGTTAGTGCCTATTTAACAGGAAATGGAATCAGTCGCTGTCTGGTCGTCTGGATCGATAAATACATTCCCTGTCTCTCTCCTTCTGGAGACAGTTAAAAAATGTTATAAAGGTTTTCAAAATAACTTATTAATTGGACTCAAGAAGAAAAATTACGGCAAGGCTTAATTTAAAATTTTCTGAGGGATTTAAAACTCTTGGCAAACATGGGGCTAATATAAATATGTGAGACTTGTTTTATTGGCGTAGTTTACTCCATTAATTGCAGCAAATGTGTACTTATATTAATATATTTCAAATACAGTGATTACACTGCCTCATTGGTCTAGTGGTTAGCATGATCGACTATAGACATGAGGTCCTGGGTTTGAGTCCCGGGTCGGGCCAAATCAAAAATTGATATTGAGGTTTCTATTAAGATTTTCTCAATATTTGCCCGAAGTTGGGAAGGTGGCGGTGTGTCGGAGAGCATCATAAGCCGTCGGTCGTGCGCCAGATCTCTCTCCGGTCGTGTCGGATTCCCTTCACATCGGGCTATGAGAGTGAAGGTAGATAGAGATTGCTGCTATGGGTATGGTGGGTCTATGCTCTAAAAACCCTCACTCCTCGGAGTGAGGACGCCTGTCCCAGCAGTGGGCCGTCAATGGGCTGCTTACTTTACAGTGATTACAAAGCTACACATCGATATCAGCTTTACTTGCAAGTACGACGACCTCGACGCCTTAGAAGTTTGCTAGTGAAAGTCCTGGTTTTGATTTCTAACAGGGAAAATTTAGGAAATTGTATTTTCTAACGAGTCTTGAATGATGTCACACTTAGGTTGTGGCTATTTACAAAACTACTAGCAAGAAGACCAAGCAAAAACATTTGCATTCTGATACGACGCTATATAGAAACCATTTAGAGATAAATTACCTCTTTACAATTTAGCCTATCTAATATAACTATCATCTTAGTAAGTATCATCAGTGACAAAGCAAACTATAAGCACTTCTAATGTTCCCCGTGATGAAATGTTACACAGCTTTATGTTGTTATTAGGTAGATACATAAACATTACCTAGATATATAAATAAATTCGCAACAACACTGAGGTGTAATTTATTTGGTAAAGTTTATTTGCTATGCTTTTCTTTTGAATACCATTTGCGCGATTGTAAAATATAATACAATCACAGATTTTCGTGCATTTGTATTCTGTACTAAGAAACCCAGAAACGATGTAATGCTATGCGATATATTTTCTCACTCCCGTTGAAAATTCGAATAACAAGTTATATATAAATCAATACCTTCACATTTACAGATCACGTAGATAAATACACTCAAATATTTAACGAGAGCTTGCAATAGATAGTGCTGTATAATTTGTATTAGTTAAATATCGTCCATTACTAGGAAAATAAAATTATTTGAACCTTAGTATATTTCATTAACGATTCAAATTTTTAACTAGATTGGTAGGGCTTTAAAAAGTAGGCCATGTTATTTCTTGTGACATAAAATATATCCTAGGAATAACTGAATACAGGGCTTTGTCTCTTGGCAAGCCAATGTTGATTTAATGTATAAAAATATTGCATTACATTGAATCAGTGCAGTTGCTCATAGCAATTGTTACTATGTCCAGTTAACCTTGAAAAATAACACAACTTTGTTAGCATCTACAACATATTAGTTCCAATGTGTATAATCATTATTATTTTACGTTCTTGTTTATTATACTGTGTATATCTAGGCATATATTATATTTTTCCAAAGACGCAATGGAATATTTTACATCTAATCTAACTGGTGAAGGAATTGATCGGACATTTGTGTACTACCTGCCTACTCTATAAACCCTGTGTCCTATGGATGAGGAGGCCTGTTCCCAGCAATGGGCCGATAATGGGCTGCTACTTATTTTTTTACTAACTGGTGGTCGCAATTTCGTCGCCTTAAAATTAATAATTTTGACAGGTACTGATTTTCGATCGTAAAATCTGTTGGCGGTTATTATAGTTACACTGTACTTAGTATGCAAATTTAAAAAGGTCAGTTTTTATTATTATTGTCAAACTAGTGTTATACTGCGATCTCGTCTAATGGTAAGTAATTATATAGTTTGTGATGGTAGCGTGCTTATCTGAGCGAGGACGTAATTTGCTTCATGGTTTATTAAAGGTCGACCTGGAACGCCAATTTTTCAACATTTCATCATCAATAACATAAACACATTCCTTATACTTTATAAAAGTATTGATGTAATATAATATATTTTTTTTACGCTACATAATGATCTATTTCTATATTTCAGTCCCTTTGAAATGATATTTTGTTCGGCGTTCACGTTGTTAAGCGTTCATCTTGTGATTTTTAAAACTTGTTCAGCAGTTTTGTTGTGAAAACATAATAAAAATTAATTGCTGTTCGATAGTCTAAAACTTGAGAAGGGCGGGACTGATATGGCTAATTTTGGTTTTGAATTTTTTGTGCAAGTTTATGAGGTGAGTAAATAGAAAAATTCTTTGAATACAGTAAAAACATTAATTTCACTTTCCTTTGGAAACTACCTTTTACTACTAAATTTAATATTAAATATATCATATATAACAGTCATTTCAAAATTTTAGTTTATGATTTCGGAGAAGTTTGCAGAAGTTTTGAAAAGCATGATGCCTTTTGAAATGTTCGACTTTCTACTACTACACAAAAATGTCCTTACAAGTATAATGTAATGTGCTTTATTATGTTATTCACTATCTTTGAGTGAATTTAAAAAGATTCATTCCGTAATTATATAAAAATAAATCATTCTGCAAGTAAATCCATTAAGTCAAGTTCGTCCTTGTCTATGGTTGGTTCCCACCCTACCGGCATATTCGTACAATCAAAAGGTAATTAATCTAGCCATATTAATGTGGTTATACATACTAATACAGATGTATTAATTTGTCATTGCTATATTATTTATGATTTGGTGAAATTAGTCAAATGCGAAAAATGCTTTAGTTTCTGATTGTTTAATATATAATATGTAGTCCAATTTTTTTTTAAATTTAATGTATCTGAGTTATAATTATTAACAAACTAGATGACTCAGTGAACTTTGTATCAGCTGCCACTTTACATATGTCGGAGAATAAGAGCGAAAAGAAAGAAACATAGCATAAGAGTATTGAATTCCGCGCCGATACCGTCATCGTCGTCGTCGTCGTCGCTTCAACCGATGGACGTCCACTGCTGGACATAGGTCTCACGTAATGACGTCCACAAGGCCCGATCTTGCGCCGCCTGGCTCCAGCGGCTACCGGCGACCCTCTTTATGTCGTCGGTCCACCTTGTGGGGGGTCTCCCTACACTGCGCCGCCCGGTGCGAGGTCGCCACTCCAGCACCTTCGGCCCCCAACGTCCATCGGTCCTTCGGACTATGTGCCCCGCCCATTGCCACTTCAGGTTCGCGATTCGTAGGACTATGTCGGTGACTCTGGTTCTACTACGGATCACTTAACTTCAGATTCTATCACGTAGAGAAACTCCGAGCATAGCCCTTTCCATCGCACGCTGAGTGACTCTGAGCTTCCGCATGAGGCCCATAGTCATACCCATAGGATACCGTCATTAGTAGGTTCAATTCAATCTCCATACTGTGGGCGTTGGTGGGTAATGTTTGTGCAATAAAACAATTTATCAATTGACTCAGACTATAAGGTCCAATCACTTAATGTTCTTGATATCAGTTTACACAAAAACATTAACAATAATAGTTAGGAACGCGACAGTTACAAAGGTCGCTCGCTCCGACGAACCGTCGCTCGAGAATTAACGAGCACGCACGCCGGTTTGTGACTCAATGAGTCTGTTCAGGGTCGATAGATAGTTGGCGCCGGGCTTCCGCAAACTATTTGACTCCGACATGGCCATTCTGAATTGCACACGTCCCAGTGTCCTGGCTAATCTGCAAATAAACCTCCACGAAAATATCTTGTTTCACTCGGCCAATCCTAACCACACACTAAACAGAAATCACTATACTAGTAGCCAGAGCCAAACATTTTGTTATTAAATCTGAACCCTCATATACGACCCTCCACGCTACGTACAAAATTACTTCCTAATTTTGGTTGCAATAAACCTAACACCTCGCTTTTCAATGGCTCATTTCGTTATTGAACCTGAATCCCCATAGCCTCCACGCTATGTACAAAATTTACTTCTAATTTTGATAACCATATCTAAACCTACCACCTTGCCTTTCAATGGCCACCTCACCATTCAATAGCCACGTCGCGATTCAATGGCCACCTCGCCTCACAATTTCCACCTCGCAATAGTAGTTTATTCCCGCAATAGTAGTTAAATCTCGCAATAGTAGTTAAATTTGATTTCCACGCGCTACCGTTATTGACCAAATTTACATTATGAATCTTCATTAAATAAAGTTCTGTTGTAGACATGTTTATAGCTAAACCTGGATTTAAAATCTCGCAACCAATCATGAACTTCGCAAATAGTTATCAGACAAAGCATGTTACATTTGAAAATAGTAATCGTTAAACACAATACGAGATTCGAGAGAATCTATTCTGTACTGAATAGTCGACCAATACCAGTCATAGCAACGACATTATTAAAACGTTCGTCATTAAACTTGGCTGTGAAACATTCTTTAACTAACAGTGTGAAAGGTCGATCGCTTCGACGAACCGTCGCTTGAGGACTAACCGAGCATGCATGCCGGCTTGTGACTGAATGACTCTGTCAACCGCCGATAGATAGATGGCGCCAGCGTTCCGCAAACTATTTGACTCCGATATATATATAATTCTTATGTTCGTTTGTATGCCACTCAACTCTTCTTTAAGGGCTGGACCGATTTTGTAGATTTTTTTTGTTTGTTTAACCATATATCTATGGGATCACGAGCTATGAGGATGACACTGCCGGAAACATCCTAAGTGTAGTTACAATTCATAGGACTTACAATACCTGACGAGCATAAAATCGTATCGAGATGAACTTTGAATCTTGGATAGATACAAACATTTTGTATGGGAAAACTAAATTATTTTCACTATTTTCTTACTTATAGTTCAAAATATTCTTGAATTTCGACAAATATATCAAGATGAAACTTAGTGAAATCACTCTGGTTGATCTCGAGTGATTAATGAGACTAATGAACTGAAATTCATTTCTACATATCAATTCTTAACAGCATAAACGTAGTAATCCACAAAATTTTGCTTAAAAAGTTTAGGATAACACCACTTACGTCGATCTGTTGTTTACCAAATTAAATTATTGTTTGCAATTCTCATGTGGTAGAAGTGAAATCTTCAAAAACTTTGACGAGTGGAGGGGATACGAAGCATAGCACAAAGAGAACCAGGAATATAAGAAACACTGTAAAACGTTTCCTGTCTCTTTTTCTCCCACGTAAAATCTTTCTGTCCTTTTACTGGGTCTTTTTCTTTTCATCGGCCCTCAAATCACGACGATGCTAAAGAAGTTTGCAGTTTTTTCAATAAATATAGTATCTCAAACAATAAAGATTAGTCGGTAAATACGGAATGTTTACCTATTTCATAAAAAGTTTTTTGTTCTCAACAATTTTGGGTTTGCGAGTTACATTAATAGATTCTATCGTCGATATTAGCCTTTTCCGATGTCAACTTTCAAGTTTTTCTAAAACTCTAGTTTTAGAAAAACTTGGAAGTTGACAAATTGCAATATAGGATGCATAGAAAAATATTCAGTAATGAAAGCCATTATTCCACGCTCTAGCAGTGGGTGCAGGGTGGGGTGGATGGGAAGTGCATCAAGGGCATTCGTAGGGGTGGCTTGCTTTCCGTTGCCTGGCAACGCGGCGCAGGGAGAATCCTGTCAGCAGTTACTACGGAAATAAGTAAAATAAAATGATCATCAAATCTGTAGGTTTTTAATATATTAACCATACGAGTGCAATTATAGCATATCGGACTCTTATGAAGCTGCCGAGGTATTGCAGTGTATCAGGCACGATCGCTGAAGCAGGGGATTCCGGACTTCTTCGGGTCCTTAAAAAAATGAATAGCGTCCCTTTGGACTCAACTTTTAACTCAAAAAATGCTATTTAGATGCTGTCTCAAGTGATGTATCAATTCCTATATACAGACACTGGAGCTTTCTCCACTTGAACAACTGAAAGTGACCAGCAAAGTAAAAAAATGTAGTTTTAGTTTAATTCTTATTTTATTTTTGTTCTGTTTGAATAGGGTGAAATATACCTGCAACAAAGATTTTATTTATATATTTATACGATACATTAAGTGTTCCTTTTTTTCCGCTGGGAAATACATCTGCGCACCCCTGCCACGAGGCAGGGAGTGTGGAACTCGCCGGCAAGGCCAGAAGACCCACTAAAACCCAGCGACACCCTGCTCACCCTGTATTGGGAATATCAGAGGCTCCATTGCGCATTCACCCTGACACTCCTGGATGATATCGACTGAGGATATTCAAGGAGGAGACATGAGGCGTTCGTAAAGACGCCTCCTGCCGCCCAGCCTCCTCCTCCGAAGGGGAGCAGCATCTGCTGCAGCTTCCCGTTCTCTCTCCATTGCCTACTTCAAAGAAATGACGGCTTCGCAGGCAGAGGCAATTGCATTCCTACTTATCTTACTGTCAAGCATGGCGCCTACTATGCTTGGCAGTGAGAAATCCGCTTCGATGGACACTAGAGGATGTCGCTGTGGTCCACAAGCCGGACATTCTGCCATAGTGTGGCCGCCGTATCGACATGCGCAGTACACTGATGGCACATAGGAGACTCTTCATGGCGTGCTATTTGATGTAAGTATTTTCCGAAACATCCATGTCTGGTCAGTACTTGCACCAGCCTAAAGGTCAGCGATCCGTGCTGCCTAGGTAGCCATTGTTCGAGGCGAGGACGAATCGCCGTGACCAAAAGACACGAGATCCTCCTTCCAAACTTGAATCAAGGCCCTGTCGGCAAGGGCCCTGACTCTTTGGACCTCGTTAATTTCAAGACGATCACCTACAGACCGTACGGCAAACCTGCACTGGTTACTTGCCGCCAGTACTTCTGTCTGCAATTGCAAGAGTATCGCCGCCGTCCAAGACACGATTCGGTATGCTGGTAACCCCTAACCTCTATTATCCTTTGCGCTCCCCGCAAAAGGGATTTATGTTGAACGGTCAGAGAGTTTACCCAAACTGGTGCACCGTATAGTGCACACTAACTGTTCCTTGCGGTATTACACGCGTGACTGCGAATGCCTTTTTCTGAAATAAAAGTAACCTATGTTATTCCTTAGAACATGAACAGTAAAACCCTCGTCTAAATTGCTGCAGCCGTTACAGTTATAAGCGGGATAAAACATACAGACAGACAAATTAAAACTATTTATTTTTCGAATATATTATTAATGATGAAATTACCAACTCCAATTTTATTTATTTATATAGATTGTATATAAATATAATACAACAGGAGTAACTTTAGTTACTAGCATCCCATAATTACGCAGGTAACACCGTGGTGAACAGTTAGTTATATTATAAATTATAAGTAGGACTTTGTTAATCTGAGTGCTCCTTTATAAAAAGTAACTTACGTGCTTGATTGTTCATTTTCATCCATCATGATGCTTTTCATTGAAGGCAGACATCGTGAGGGAACCAGTATATACTAAAAAAAAATAATTCAATAATTGTAGTGGTGGGTCTATGCTCTAAGAACTATGAATGAGCCCCATCCCCAGCAGTGGGATGTTTGTTTAATTTATATTTCCCGCATATAGTTATAATAATAGGCGAAATTTATTGTGAAAGTGAGTTTTAATAGTAAGGAGCGTCTCTGGCACGCGTAACCGGTTGCCCAGGGAACATGAGTATGGATCGAGTGCTTTAACGATAGTCTAACTAGAAATAATAAATGGGTACAGTATTTTCTTAGCCTTTCAATAAAATTCCTGATCCTTTTGATGTTAATAACGATAACCTACTTTTTAAATCTATACTGTCTATTGAATACTTTTGTTAACTATCCAATAACTCGTGTATACGGTTATTTCAACACATACAAAAAAAAGTGATACAATTAAATAAAAATTTACGAAAGATTAACGATAAGCTAATGAAATGACAAAAAAATAACAACGTACTTAACGAATATTTGATGGCTTTTATAGTTGTTTTCTGATATAAGCTAATATATGTAATGTATATTAAACAATGTTTCTAGAACGTAACATTTTCCGGAATGCGAATTACATCATCATTTGAAATTATACCCTTACATTGTAACGATCGCGCGATGAAATATACTCGTACATGTATAGGAACTTAGGTACTAGTAGCTAAGTGTGAAAACAATACATTTACGAATACGAATAAGAATAAGATAATACGAATAAGAGAAAAATTACGAAACCAGCGTGGCTGAAATTTAAATTTGATTAGAAAGTAGGTATATAAAATGCTTTTTATGAAACTTTAAACGTGAATGTAGGTGATACTTTAGCCACCATCATAGGGCGACAAGAACTTTATCTGAACTAATATTATAAAGAGAAAGAATTTGTGTTTTTGTATGTATATATATTTTCACACAAAAACTACTGGACTGATTTAAAAAATTGTTTCATCATTAGAAAGCTGCATTTTCACTGAGCGACGTAAACTATATTACTTAGCCAAAAAAATATTTGGATCTCTAATAAAAATGCATTAATCTAACCCAAAGTATGAAAAACTTTTCACATAAACACTGTCATCGCGGGCCGTTTGAATACTTTTGATGATAGAACAAAAAAATGTTTGACAATATTATAGATCGCATTAATACCTACAAAAAAGGGCGACACTATATGCCCAACTACCGTAGTTATGCCACTACATAATTACTTTTTTAATTTTAAAAGTTAATAAAGTGCCGACTATAATCAAATTATATTATTCATACCTCTATGTTAATCCTTATACTATTATTCAATATCAGTAAAATACTTTTTTAATTATTAAAATCGGACAATCTATTCAACAGATAAATAACGACATATAACGAATTAAAATATGCCAATCTAAAGAAAACAATGTTGTAATATAATGTAGTGTAGTAATGTATTTCAGAATGACTGTTTTTATTCGTTGGCTCAGTTTTTCTGAAATATTCAGTATTCATATTTATCCTCATGTAATTAAATACCAGGTAAAATAAGACTGTTACTTTATCAAAAATATATCTACAGTCCGGCTTAGCAAAGTTTCCATTGCCACGAGATCGGTATCTACGTGGGTGAAACCGCGAGGCATTGCTACCTTAATATAATTGCGATATCATGATATCAATTTTACGCAAACAATGCAAATATAACATAATGTAAATATAAATGTAACATAATAGTTTTCAATTACCTTCAGAACTTAACTTATGACGAAACTGAAAATTTGACAGAAGTACTAAATTAACAAACTGACTTTGAGTAACATTGCCTCTCTCTTCATTACTTGTAATATACATATTATATCTTGCACACACACCCACACACACCCGCACGCACGCACGCACGCACGCACGCACGCACGCACGCACGCACACACGCACACACACGCAATGACAACCTCTCTTATACACACATGCACATTACATACAACACAAAAACAGGTCTCTCATTCAAACTGTTCAACATATATACGATTAATTTAATAAAATATATTCATTTTTATTACCTCTCTTAATAATACAAATTTTCGGTTATATACATTTTTAATCAAAAATTTTGGACATTGGCGCTGTAAGCCGAAGTACAGTTTTAACAATTTGGGACACACTGTATGTAGTAGAAGTAATTAAGTAAAATCTTTGTATCTCTCCGTTGTGGTGTTCAATAAATTATTATAATCCTACTTTTACACTCACGCCCGTTTACGCAAATATTTATAATATTTATATTACATATAGATAGATTTATAATAATTACTTATATAGAGATATAAAATAATATATTAACAATTACATAAATAAATATGACGGGCGGAGGATAAACCCCGGCAGGGAGACCAAACGGCCGGGGGTCAGGGCTACAGGCTGAGAAACCGCCGGACTATCCTAGCCGAGTCCAGCAACACCGCCCTTTGCATCCTCGCTGCGAGCGAACTGCCACGGAACCCCAGTCTTCGCAGATGGTGAGCGAGACTGACTGGGATCAGACCATTCGCAGATATTACGATTGGGATGGTTTCAGTGGATCCCACTCCCCACATGGCGGTAATCTCGTGCGCCAGATCCAGATATTTACGTTTTTTCTCTGTCTCAGCTCGCACGAGATTCTCGTCATACGGGATCGTGATATCCACTAAAAACACCCGAGACTGTGCCCGGTCCATTATCACGATATCAGGCTTGTTGGCCAGTATGGTCCTGTCCGTGATAATGGACCGGTCCCAATAGAGTCGGACACCGTCGCGTTCGAGTACTGGCACCGGCTGGTACCTATAATACGGCAGTCTCTCATCAAGAAGACCGTACATCAGGGCGAGCTCTTGATGAAGGATTTTGGCCGCTTGATTATGTCTGTGGAGATACTCAGTGTTGGCAAGCGCGGAACATCCCGAAAGCACATGTCTGAGTGACTCGCCGGGATGGCGACAAGCTCGACATATGTCGTGAGTACCATCCTTCAGAATGTACTTTCGGTAGTTCCTCGTCTTGACCACCTGATCCTGTATCGCACAGACAAATCCTTCGGTTTCCCCAAAGAGGTCCCCGAAGCGCAGCCATTGCACGGAGGCTTTTCGGTTTACGTGAGGCTCGTGTAGAGCCTTGAAAAACCGTCCATGCATTTCCTTCCCCTTCCATACGGCCTCCCTGTCAGAGGTGCTTAGCACCGCCGGTCTCTGCCAATTCTCGTTGGCCAAGGATAGGGGAGTGAGCCCTTTGTCACATTCTATGACTTCCAGATGCATCGGGCTCTCCCTCTTCGTCTCAAAATACGTTCTGAGGCTGGATATCTCCCGGTTATGCATGGTCTTAGCACTAAGTAGGCCTCGACCACCACATTTCCGGGGTATATACAGCCTCATAACGGAGGACTTCGGGTGATGCATGCGATGGAAAGTCATAGTCGTGCGGACTCGTCTGTCCAAGGCGTCAAGCTCGGTCTGAGTCCATCTGAGTATGCCAAAGGTGTACAAGAGAACAGGCATGACCCAGCCGCTATACGCTCGGATTTTATTAGCTCCCGACAAATAACTCTTAAGAATTTTTGTCAGGCGCCCATAAAATACCTCGCAAACTGACTGCTTCATGTCTGCCTCTTTCACCCCCATACATTGGGACATGCCCAGATACCGGTATGTTTCAGTCTCGGAGAGAGTCTTGAGCTGGGTCGGCTCGAGGTTGATCTCGGCCGAGTGGGATACCTGTCCCCTCTCCACATGAAGGACCGCACACTTATCTAGCCCCATCTCCATCCTGATGGAATTGCTGAAGTCACTGGTGATCTTCAGCAACTCCTGCAAGCGTGGTGCGTTGGGTGCTAGCAGCTTGAGGTCATCCATGTAGAGAAGGTGAGGTACCCTAGCCCCTCCCCTCCGAAACTGAAAGCCCGTCCCAGACCTCTCCAGCAGAAAACTGAGGGGGTTTAGGGACAAGCAGAACCATAGAGGACTCAGACAGTCGCCCTGGAAAATACCTCTCCGTATCCTGATTCGGTCATCGGCAGCCGTCAGTCGCTCGCCATGGAGACAGAGGATCGTGCTCCATTGCCTCATACATTCTCCAAGGAAGTCTCGAAGTGTACCGTCGATTTTGTACAACTCGAGGACCCTCAGGAGCCATGAATGAGGCACCGAGTCGAATGCCTTTTTGTAGTCGATCCATGCGGCTGAGAAATTGCGACGGTTGCGCTTAACCAGTTGGCCCGCGACGCTGTCAATGAGGAGGAGCTCCTTCGTGCCGCGACTACCGCCCCGACATCCATTCTGAGCCACAGACATGATGTTATTCTCGTCGATGTGATACGAGATCTTGCGGCTCAGAATGGATGTCAGTGTCTTATAGATGGAAGAAAGACACGTTATCGGGCGGTACTTGG
>JACTOM010000011.1:1014369-1036728 GCA_015832385.1 Elymnias hypermnestra | reverse complement strand
ATATAAATATAAGCTTTTAGTTTATTCACCCAGAGGCCGCTCATCTTCCCTGGGTGGGCTGCGAGGATGTTGTGCAGCTCGATTCCCTTAGTCGGCTTTTACGACACCCACGGGATGGGATGGGATGGTCCTATTCTACTCTGCCGGGACCACACGGCATTTATTATTATTATTATTATATTAAAGTACAGTGTCACTTAATTTACTTTGAAGGTCAATCGTTTGGAGTGAGATATGCAGTTTTTTAATGTAAATAAGACATTAGTACTTCTAAGGATTGTGCAACAACAAAACATATATCGTTTGCTTATTCATTCATTTCTATAAAAAAATCGTTACCTTCTTTAAATGTTCAATGGCGTATTTAGAGTTGGTTGAAAAAATACGTACACACTTTGAAATTTTCGTTCTCGTAGATATCTTGTAGACATTGTAAACAATATTGTGTTCGGAATAAACAAATACAATGCGAGATTACAACTTTAAAATTGATTACCATAAAAATATTCATTTTTAATAAGTTAACAGCTGTTTTTTTTTTTTTTTTTTAAAACAAATAATTTTATTTCGAATTATAAATTGAACGGAGATATAGTTGTTTCAAAAAATAGATAAAAAATGTAGCCATTGCTCGAGAATATTCCATTGAGTTACATAAAACGATTACAGTTTCAATTAGTCGACATTCATGTTTATCAAACATAATTATGTCTGTCACGTTGCAGCTTATTGCACTATTGACACGGAGTATAGAATGAAGATTTAAAATATTATATTTTAAAATGATTAATTTATAACCCATTCTTTGATGGTTCTGGACATGCTAACATTGTTTTTTATTGAATCACGAGTGATATAAATGATAGTACCTTTGCGAAACCTTAATAATTTTTTTTATACAAAGGTATATATACCCGCGTAAATACCGACTTCGTGGCAGTGGAAAGTCTGCTAGGTCGGTTTTATTTTTGTTAGAAGTTAAAAAAGTTTTATTTCACTTGGTTTTTAATTGCTTCCTTTCAGATTATTAGATACACACTTACACTCTTAATCTAATCAATATTCAGTTTTTACTATGCAAGAAATATATATCTAACTAATATATTTTAAATTCGTAACATCATTTACGTAGAATACCCTACAGTTTTTAAACAGCAGTTTTTAAATCGATCCAGTAATTTTTAGCTTGATTATTATAAATTGTTAAAATATGAACAAAAATGCTAAAGGCAAAACTTTCTTCAATAATATCAGGGAAGAGATTTATTTGTAATACTTTATTGACTCAGAACTTCCCTATACACACTGGAGTTCGATTCAGGATACATTATTGTCTTTGAATTGAGATTTTTAAATTCGTTATATTTTTTGAATTTCTTGTTTTAATAATTTATAAAGTATTCTACAGGTATAAAACGGCACAAGATCGGGCCTTGTGGACGTCATTACGTGAGACCTATGTCCAGCAGTGGACGTCCATCGGTTGAAGCGACGACGACTACGACGACGAAGGATCTTATGGTAGGCCTACTGTTGATTCATAGAAAGCCAAATCCATTGAAATAGTTTAGCACCAAATCAATTTTCTTGTACATTATCATTATTACCCACGTGTTTTAAATTGTTGATTGCAACAGTTCTATACGTCGGTACTGTTTTAAAAACATACTCGTAGATATCTAAAATCTAAAACTTGCACCATATAGATATGTAGGATCAGATGTCACTTGCAAAGCCGACGATATATTTATGTTATTACATATTAAATTACGCCAGGCTTAAATAATCTTGCGCAAACATGTTCCTACGGTCGTAGTTTGAAGTAAAGGCAGCTGGATACGCATGACCAACAATTGTACTTATTTAATAACAAGAATAGGATTTTTTATGTATTTTAAAAACATAACTGTAAATATTATTAATATGTGGTGTGAAAAACAGTCATCAAATATTTTAATTAATTATAGTATTTCGTTAAAATACTATCGGTCGCCACGTTTGTGAAGTCATAATTTCACGTATTTAAGTAGATGTTAACAAAAAAAATCGCTATATTTAATTCATAACATTCAAAACACAGTACCAACTGTACCAACCAAGGTAGATGTTCCCCGCGTGTCCATTTGACAGCTCCAGCGTCTCTCCCACCTAAGCTTGTATATGTAGGTACCTCGGCTGACACCGACTCCTAATGTAAGAATATGAGGAACACTATATTGCGTAGTCTTTTAGAGACTACGCAATTATTTCTTACTTTTTAGAGCATACTAATGTATTTGTGAGTTTGTTTTGAAGGCGGTTCCTTGTTTTGGTAACAATTTTTATTTATTTTTTTATTTTTAGTGAATCTGAAGTAAACTAACAAATTTGTCTTGATATGTGTACACCTAAAAACGTGTTGCAATGCAGCAACAAACGTAACCTTATTGCTATTTGATTACAGGCACTTATATTTTCTGCCATAAAGCGCACCCTTACTATAAGCCGTTGAGGAGATCCATTGATCTTCAAATTTAACTACGACTAGCACTTGACCATACCGAAGTTACGGTAGGCAACTCAAATATCTGGATAGCCTATAGAAGATTCTGCCGAGTATCGTTCATTTGCTCCTAAGAATTGAAGAGTTCCGTCACTTTGTCATGGATTCCATCATCAGAACCTAACCAAACTATCACAAAACAACCCTTGAAGTATATCCTTTCCAATAAAAAAAGAATCATAGAAATCGGATGGCGTGATCTTGAGTTATTCGTCCATTTGTCGCGCACATGCTTAATGCAAATTTAACACTTATCCGGTTTTCTCATGGATGTCATCATCAGAACTGGAGTAAAAAAAATGGGACTATGACGAGCACCACCTTTCATTTAAAAGAAAATTATCAAGATCGGTCCACCCATTTGGAAGATAAGAGGTAACAAACATATACAGACAAATTGATAACGTACGCCTTTTTTTGAAGTCGGTTAAAAAAGGAATTCACGTGCATGTACAGTTTGCATAAAAATAATAAGTGACTCAATACTTTGTTTATTTCCTTTTTTTAACATCTGTAAACAACAGATTATGATATATCGACACCGAAAAGAGAAAGAGTAGAATTTTGCTATTATATATATATATATATGTCAGAGAATAAGAGAGAAGGAGAGCAAAAAGCATAGGGGCGTAGGCTTCTCTGCCGACATCATTAATGGGATCCATAATTTAATATTTTATACTGTGTGCGTTCGCGGGTAATGTTGGTGTAATCAAACACTTTATTAATTAACTGTGATTATAATTTTCAATCACTTAATTTTCCTGATATCAATTTACACAAACTCATTAACAATAATCGCTAGGAACGCGACAGTTTCAAAAAGATGACCGCTCCGGTCGAGCGCCACTCGAAAAACTACCGAGACACGCGCGGGACTGCCACTTATTGACTCTGCCCCACGCCGATAGAAAGATGGCGCTAGCGTTCCACAGACTATTGCACACGGACAAGCGATCCAGAGACTATTGCACTCCGACATATATATTATTTTGCATTAAATTTTGCTAGCATTCCATATAGGTTTTCATACAGTCTCTTTTAAATCTACTTTTACTTTTATATAGCCTACTAGAATTTATGACAATAAAATTTTCACTTCTTCCACTATATCCCCTTTTACTCAAAGTTAATTTTAATGCACTTATATGTTCACGCCTATACGAAATGAACTGTCATCCATTTTACTGGCCTTCTATCCTTTTGGTATCGGTTTTCTAGGACCCATATTGTATAACACGAATATCTTCTGTTGTGCAGTACAAATATTGTATCAATATCAACAACAGTATTCTATAGTAGTGTACCATATGATATAATAAATGAAATAAATGAGTCTGTAGTTATTGCGTCAGAAAAAAGTCGAATTTTTAACTGCGTAGACCGCTGTACTAGGCTTTTTCAACACTCTACTTATATAAGTACTCTACCGTATTTTATAATGTAGCATTATATCTAAGAAAAGTGTACTATACATAGCATGAAAGCTAGATCATTCTTAATAAGTTTAACAATGCTTTTAATTTGTTTTATAAACGAACATGAGCCTATTATCTCTAAAAGTATGCAAGCCTTTGTTATTGTCGTAACATCTCAAATACAGATTTTTAAAATTGGTAAATATTTTAAAACACGTTTGCTGCGAAAGTTTACTGCGCTATGTTATCTAAACAATTAAATGACAACAAAATGCAAAACTAGTTTAATAGTAATTTTTCTTAATCTTGACTCGCCAAATGATAAAAGTTTTTTTGCTCGGACGTTCAAATTAATATTATAAAGGTTTTTATATAACTTAAGTGGTTTTTAGTCGGATATGAATAATGATAGTGAGAGTGTATCAGTACGTAAATTACAAACGAATTTATTTACTTATAAATATACAGCGTTTAATATATATTTCGAAAGCTTTAATTATTATATTCTATAAAAAAATAATGAATTGGACATTATGAATTAAAGTGCGTTATATAGCTTTATATTTTCAATTTAAATATGTTTTTTTTATCGCGAGACAATGAAGACCATTTCGGAAGTTGCCGTTTCCTTCATTTAACTATTTTTATATATTATTTATCCTAAAACAGTAACACATTAAATGGCGATACATTAAATGGAATAACTCTCCAACATTGTTTCTAATCTGGAAAATCATTTAATGTGCGGACGCATTAACTGTGATATTCAATGAAGTGCCTTTGAGCTGTAAATGGATATTATATTAATAAACTCACCAAGCGCTTAGTAAACTTTATGTTACTAACATTACCGATTACGGGCTCATTATTATTAAGATCAATAAATTATATGTTATAATATTTATGTTCATAAAGCGAATTAATGGAAAATGTTAAACTTCCTGTGTTTTATCTGATATCTCTTGACTGTAAGAGATGTTGGTGTTGTAAGATCATACGTGGCTAAGAATAATTATATAATAGAAAATGTTGATTCATTATAAATTTTCTGTTTGAATTTTGTAACGATTATAAAATAACATCCAGTAGGAAATTATAAAATAAATATCTTTTTCACTTCTTTCAAAACATAAAAAGAAAGATAACACTCCCTTGGAGACAAAGACAAAAAGGCAGTTGCTAGGTATTCTATTAAAAAGTACAGCTCTCTGAATCTTTCACCGCCTCTGGTCATCGCTCACAGCTGAGCATTGTGATGTTCCCGACGAAGCAGTTGATATGCCATATTTGCCGATCGGTTGCGATGTGGATGGCCCGACTGGCTGTGGTATCCAGGTGTTCCGCTACCTGATCGGACCATCGCTTCGGACTTCGGCCTGTGGGCTTTTTGTCTTTCATTTTTCCGGTTATCTCTCGGCCTTCGTGTAATATGTTTAAAGAAATGTAGTATGCCCCTTAGACATATCGCAGAAAGCCTTTGGGTTACCTTTAGCTCTTCTAGGATGGAAAATTCATCATGGGTGCAATCCACGGGATCCGCAACATTCGCCGCCAGCACCACAAATCAACAGCGTCTACCCGTCGTCTATCAATCGCATTGAGTGTCCAAACTGTCTGATCCATATAGAAAAATCGCGAAGACCAAACTGCTGACAATGTATGTTTTTGTCCTTTTTAATATGTTCCGGTCTTCCAGATCTTCTCTAATTCTCTGAATAGTATAACCTCATATAAAACCAGTAGACTTTAGTTAAAATTTGTTTTTGTATAGTGTTTTTGTATATACATTATGTTTCCTAAGCAGTCTTGCTGGTCCCTATTATGAAACTCTATAAAAACACTACAGGATAGCGGTTTGAAGTTAGATTCACTGAGAAACTTCAAAATGTCTGCAAATAAAATTTGGGGCATGTCTACGTCTGTAAGGTTTCGCGGTTGATTGGATTCACACAGTTACAATCTTTATCATAGTGTTTTTGTAGAACCGACTTTCTTAATAGGGACCAGCGATCTGTTATTCTTAATTGTCTGCTATGTGTCTTTAATGTCTATCACAAACAGTGATGTAACTATAGGGTAGCAGGGCTGGCTAAATGGCAAGAGGTACTCGAAGCACATGGGACAAGACAGGTTATGCGACTTGGCTATTCTTTTGCGGAATAAAAAGCTCGAAAAAAAGATTTTTCTTAATAAATATGTTATTGGAATTTATTTTTATTTTTATTTCATTGATTTTTGCGGTAGGGCTCCATCAAAAGAGTTTGCCACGGGCCCCAGATAGCATAGTTAAGCGACTGAATTCGGAAATGTTATTTCACAAATCATCCAACTATCAAATGCAGTTCTAAAATAGTAACAAAATCTACGAAGTTACTGGGTATTCGATTTGTATTATGAGATTGAGCCAAATGGGATTGCAACAAAGTAGATAATGCATGCAAACAGCCCGCCGCTCGGCGCGGCCGGCGGCATTAGTATGCAGAAATAAAGCGGAATATTGGAATTGGCACACCGATACGGCGACAATGTTTACACTGATGTCCTTTTTAAATTTAAATCACCTCTCGGTGGCCTCAACTGCTTATTTCATTCCATGAACTCTTATATTTGATTTAAGTGTGGGGTAAACGATTAGAAGTTGTGAAGTTAGTGGTGAAAAATTAGACAGTGTGAGTTCGGAACTTGGGCAGGTACCTCTAAGTTTTTCTTTACATAAAGGCACTTGTGTTACTTAAAAGGCACTTATATTGAAATTTTTCATATCCATGATAGCACTTTAAAGGAAAATACCGTGAATCCTCGATGAAGGAAAAATGCATATACCGGGAGCGCATTTGCGAGTTAAATTCTAAACCAAGTTGTAGTTATGCTGCATAGCAGGTCTAAGCTCTAAGAACCGTCTCTCTTTTCTTCCATAAGAGAGACCTGTGCCCAGCATGGAGACCTTATTACAGGGTAATAACAACACTTTTGGTGTTCATTATTAACGAGAAGACATTTACACAATTTTTGACTTCCATGCTGAAATATTAAAATAAAAAGATGAGTTCATTTGGTAGTTGTACCTGGAAAGGTTTTGTGGAGCTTTAAAATTGTGAAATATATTGTAATTGATGTTCTCTTAATGAATTTCCACTATGTTCCCTCATATTTTTGCCAACACCAGCCGCCGTACAGAAAAAAATGGCGTTTATGGTATATTGTTTAAATACACGTTATAAGTATACTAATGTGTTTGATTCATTTCAAACTCCTCCATCAAATAAGGCACCCTTTTTGCTTGTTAGGAAATGCATTTTCATAATCACTCCGACTCAAATCGACAGTGTGAAATTTAATAGGGACCAATGACCCGCAAAATTTATTAGAACTTAGTAGATATGATAAGTGGCTGCCTAATTGGTCTAGTGGTTAGCATGTTCGACTACAGACATGTGTACTTGGGCTCAAGTCCCGAGTCTGCCCAATCCAAAAATCAATATTGAGTCTTTTCATCAATATTTTCTAAATATTTGCCCAAAGTTGGCGGTGTGTTCCAACCCCCCGTGCCTCGGAGAGCAAGTTAAGCCGTCGGTCTGATTTCTCTCAGATCGTGTCGGATTACCGTCACATCGTAATATGAGAGTGAAGGAACAGAGAGTGCATTTGTGTACTATGCCTGCCAATCCGCAGTGGAGCAGCGTGGTGGATCTATGCTCTAAAAACCCTCTCTCCTAAGAGCAGTGGCCTGTGCCCAGCAGTGGGACGTTAATGGGCTGCTACCTTCCTTTTTTTAGTAGATATAGAATATTTTTTTAGTATGTTTAGGTTTAAACTCGTGAGAACCTTATAAAGAGAATTTGCTTTCCGTTAAAATGTTTTTATGAAACCATTATGATATAATTGATGTACGTTTACTATTTTAGATTGTATTTTCACTCCGTTACATGGACCACCGTTATGCGCTAATGTATGTCTACACGAGAATGATGAAAGCTATGAAATGAAGTAAAAAAAGACTCCTTTACAGCTTCGACTAGATTTAGCTTGAATAAGTTTTGCCAAATAGAGTAGAAAACAAACATAATTAGAAAAATATTTATTTAATCGTTTAAATTGTGTAGAAATAATAATACTGCTCACAGCAATATTTACGTTGCTTTAAATTATTATAGCGATAAGCCAGGGTGCGTTGACTTTTTGCGTTTGAATTTAAAATTAAAGTAAAGCTTTATTGTTTTCACAAAATTCATGCCACTATAATAAAAACTTATTAAATGTAAATGAACTTTAACAAAATGCATACACAATAGAGACATAGAGATTTTATAATCATTATTTAAAAATAAGCCGTGATAGTACGTTAAAAGGCGTGGGTTCAATCAAAGTAAACCTTATATGACTAATCGTTGAGTTTATAATTTCCAATATAAGAAAACAACGTGAAGAAATCTGCATATTCCGGAAGCAATTCTAAGATATATTATATGAGTTGCAAACTCGCATAGGAGCAGCAGGGTCTTAGATCCAAGAATTCTCTCCGACGAATGAGGGGACTTGTGCATCATCAGACATCGATAGTTTCATTTGAAGGAAAAAACTTCAAAGTTTTGCTATAATGTTAGCATATCATACATGTATTAACTTTAGAATCAAAATAAGCATTTATAATAATTGACAAGTTTCTAGTGTCTTTGTTTTTTCTACAGAAAGAAAAGGTTTAGAATAAAAAGTTTCATATACGTATTTTTATCAAGTTATATGTGTTCTATGTTGGAAACAAACAAAAAAATACTTAGTCTGTGGAAGAAAAAGGTAGGTTGGTGATTCTGTGGTCAAGTTGTCAAGTCGTGAGCATAAAAGTAGAGGTCGAACATCGTATTAGATTTAAGAGATTCTTTGTATTACTGTCGTTAAAAGAAATATACGTAAGTTATGCTGAACTTCATAAATTTTTCTTCAGCTGTTTCCGTAAATATTTATAAAACATTAAGGCTCTTTAATTTATTCTAATATTATAAATATGTCAAAGCTAAGCAAAGACATAAAAACTGAATGCAACAATTTCTCAATGACTGACATAATGCTTCCAGAAGAGTGCATAATTGTTATGCCTGAAAGCCATTTATTTAAGAAGAAGAAGAAGATTACCTGTACGTTAGCTCGTGCTAACGTACAGATAATTACGGCTATTGGGGTTGGGAACCACTGAAACCATTCCAATCGTAATATCTGCGAATGTTCTGATCCAAGTCAATCTCGCTCACCATCTGAGACGACTGGGGTTCCGTGGCAGTTCGCTCGCAGCAAGGATGCAGAAGGCGGTGTTGCTGGCTTCGGCTAGGATAGCCCGGCGGTTTCTCAGCCTGTAGCCGTGACCCCCGGCCGTATGGTCTCCCTGCCGGGGTATATCTATGTATTATTTGTTATTTCTGTATTTAAGTAGTTATAATAATACATAGATTTGTCTAAACGGGCTTGAATATAAAACTGGGATTATAATAAACTTTATTCGTGCCAAAAAATACATAGCTTGTTAATACTACCCTTGACCCCCAAACTAGGAGTACCCGTGACTTGGGCGTCAGATATATTTGAAATGTGTGTGTGTGTACATATAGTGATAAGTATTTTAGAAAGATAATATCTTTGAACATTATAGAAGCAGTTTGATTTTTAACAACCTTGAAACATTTTATAAAACACCGAATTGCGTTAGTCACAAATTAAATTCCTTATTGCAAACATCCTACAGTAGCAATTGAATCAATAATTACACATGTAAATATAAGCGTTTTTATTAATTTTTTTTGTATAAAAAGTTCATATGTCAGATTATTTGGCTTGTATTATCGTATGATTCGTATAGGTAAGCGGTGGCAGGTATGTTGTCATAATTACTGAGACGAGAAATAAAAAAGAATCCATTATAATTCGGAATCTGTCATTTTTAATGCAGATATTGTTTATGCACTAATAGAGGTGGAAGTTGACCGCAACTGAAGACGAGGCTTTCCCATTAAAGGGTTAGATATTGTTACTTTCATGAACTACTCCATTCTTCTTCTTATGTAAGCTAGAATTTTCATAGAAAATACAATTTCTAATTCGACTAGATTTCTAATATTTTATTGTGACTTTCATGAAATGTCAAATGTAAGAATAAAAAAAATCATTTAGAGGTTTTTAAATCACCCCCTCGCTCCCAGGATTTTTACGTAGATGTTTAAATCACGTAATAAACGTAGACCTTTAAATAAGTAAGTGTAAAGACAAATGCAATTATTGTAACCCCATCTGCTTGGCATTACTCGATCGTTTTTATACAGACCTTTTAACACAGAATAAAATTTCCGCATTTATGAAAGAATATTGTCTTCTACGTATTTGCCCTATAAATGTAAGGCAATCCTGTTTCTGAATTCATTAAAGCTGAAGGCTTGTCTCATAATACCAATGCGCACCAGCTTCTTATGATTGATTAGAGAAAATAGCTGAACTGAAAGGGTTCAGTTTAATAGTTTAATTTTATTTACCTAAATAGCTTACTATTTGAAATATTAAAAAAAAGATTTTAAAAAAGTTGTAAACCGGAAAAGATTTTAAATGTCAGGAATTTAAAATAATGTTTGTCTATTTGAATCTGGCCTTCAATCAACAATTATCTATACTTTTAATTATACGTAAGCAGGTACTTCGTTTTATAAAAAAAAATTAATATCCTTTTGATAAAGTTTCACATGTGTTTGTAGCAAACGCCACATATCTACAAATTTTTGTTTGTTTATATTTTGTCAATTTAATTGGTCAAAAACTGAGAAACATTTTTGATTCTTACCAATTTTACTATTTATTGCATGAACAGTAGGGTTCTCGAACTTGAAACACTCAAAGAATAAAATTAGCTAGATCTTTCAGATCTAAATTTCTCCGTTATATCACCGGACGGACCGACAGACTTCACAAACAGAATAGAAGACATATATGACCTCGGGGATATCCTCGGCGTAATGCTTCTAAGGAAAATCACACGTCACCTGAGTTACTTCTTTTTTTCTCAAGTAAGCGAGTTTTGGTATTACTGAGGGATGCAATTTCCAACTTAAAACAAAAATACGCAGAGCCATTTATTTTTTCATTTATTGTCCACATATTTTTATTGTACCTATTTTTATATTAACTAATTTTAAACACATATTGTGGCTACCTTAACAAGTTACACACTAAACAAGTGTTTTATGTTATAAGCACGACAGTGTAGTAATTACTCGTGGTTCTTAAGTTAAACACGAACTAAGCTTCAACTACAGACCTGGGCCTCTAGACAAGTTACTTTCGAAGATTGCTAACGCTCAAAAAATGTATGGGAATGACGTTTCTAATCGAAAAATTAAACCTCGTTCCCATACATTTTTTGAGCGTTAGAAATCTTCGAAAGTAACTTGTCTACGGGCCCAGTCCTTGACTAACTAAGACAACACACAAACGCGGCACACCCGTCCAAAAAGATGATAATTCGGAGGTAGGTAACGGACTGACTCTGTGCGTTCGACTCGGAGACCCATACCGATATACCTGGCCATATACGAATCAGTCGCAGACGACACTCTGCTAGGTTGTAGCCGAGTAATCCCCAACCTTATGAGTCCGTGGAAACTGCCGGATAACAAGCGGGATTTGATCACGCATAAAAACAGTGCCTCAAGAGCCTAAGATTCATACCCCACATTGAATAACCGGAGAATGCTCTAGATTTTATTTAGGCAGGTAAGGGAAAGTCCCTGATCCAGGCTACCAGTTTATTTATGATAATTTTCTCGATCTTGTAGATCCCCATACAATCATAGCCTCAACACAGCGTATTCGCTGGCTATGACGAGGTCCTTGCTATCTGACGCAACGCGGGCGTGTACTCTATTCGCAGAGCTGGGGGCGTCCGGACGAAGCATTAGTCCAAAGTAGTCATCCACTTCAGCACGCAGCGACGTTACCCTAAGCTGAGATCCGCCACTCACAGGAGGCGACCTTACGACAAAATTCATCTCGACTTCGTTAGGCCTTTCGACGATCATTCTTCCCGATCTCGGCAGAGCTTCCGCAATCGCCACCTCTCTTGATTACACTGTCTTACCCAGGAAAGCTAACAGCTACTCCACATTTCGGAGAAAACCGAAATATTTAACATCTATTTGCCAAGGCATAGTACACGTATAATTGTATTAAGAACAAAGTTAACGACGAGATGCTTGAAATGTATATACTTTGTTACAGTTAACTATAAGTTGCCTAGTAAGAAATCTTGCTATTAAATGAGATCGTGAAGCGACGTCTACCGGCCTTTAAGTCTGACGACAATTACGTGATATTTTGATAACGAATCCCTTGTTGGTCTAGTAGTTAGCATGATCGACTAAAGACATGAGGTCCTGGGTTCGAGTCCCGGGTTGGGCCAATTCAAAATCGATATTTAGTCTTCTATTAAGATTTTCTCAATATTTTGGGCAAAATTTGGGGGTGTGATCCACTCCCGTGCCGCGGAGAGCACGTTAAGCCGTTGGTTCTGCGCCCGATCTCCTTCCGGTCGTGTCGAATTGCCGTCACGTCGGACTATGAGAGTGAAGGAATAGAGAGTTCGCTTGTGTACTATGCCTGCCAATCTGCAGTGGAGCAGCGTGGTGGGTCTATGCTCTAAAAACCCTCCCTTGTATGAGTGGGGAGGCCTGTGCCCAGCAGCAGGACGTTAATAGGCTGCTACTTAATTTATTACTTATGATAACGAATAAACAGCTCTGTATGCGTAGTTGTGTGTGTAAGACAAATATTTATATTAGTTTCTGAAGTTCTTATTAGTACACCGAAAACGCTACTAGCTTCCAGTGGTAAAATCTGTCAGTTTATACTCGTATATACGGGCTAGAAACATACATAATACGCTAACATAGAAATATATCTTGTTAAAAGCCAAAATCTGAGAATTCTTTACATCTCTAGATGAGATTCCTGAGATTGATTCTGGCATTAATTTTTGACTCTCTTTTTACCCATAAAATATTTTTACAGCACACCCTATTTACATAGACTGAGTTACTATTACATTCATAGTGTTCATTTAAATTGAATTTTTGATATAAATGTGACGCTTAAAAATCAAATTTCCGTTCCATATGAATACACGAGAATTCATTTATATTTTCTGCCAACTGGTTTTTGTCTTCCGCGATCACATTTGGTATTTATTTTTAACTTATTAATATAATTAGACTGCTTATCTGTGGCTACGAAATAATGTGCATTTATTTCGAAGTAACTGGAATGCAAATTTATAGCCCGTTTTTCAAATGTTATAAACTATCACATGCATGTGTTCTAGGGGAGATTGTAATTTCCTTTTATATTGAATATAGTGTATCAAGTAATAAAATTTAAAATTATAACAATTAATTTATTTTATGGATAAGTAATGTTGGAGGAAGGTATGACGCAAAGATATACTCGTAAATTATTAAAAAAAGGTCTATAATTTTATATTTTAACTTGAAAATGTTGAATATCAATTAATATTATAATTTACGCATTTCGGGAGCGCACCCTGTTAAAGCTATGTGTGGACGATAAAATTATGTACATCTCTCTTGGAGAGTTAAGCTAATATCTGAAGTACGAGTGAAGTTTTTGATACCTTATATTGTATCATAAGTTACAATCAAATGAGGTCACAGTTAAGGGCTAACCTATTGACGATTAATAAAACTATAAAGTAATTTCCGTCCTAATATCCGTGCGGTAATTTTGTACATTCTGTTCCTGTTCTAACTTTATATTTGTTAGATAAATTCCCTTGTATGCGCCGGGCTTTAAGGGGATACGTGTCCTAAAAACAATAATGCTACATCCCGCTTCGCTTATAAATTCTATTTGACCTAAGTCAGAATAAATAAGAGTTCATGTTTATGTAAGCATGTTTCATGGTAGAAATCCGGTCTTGTTGATGTTTGAATAATATTTCTTATCTTTTTATTTAGACAAAGAGTTTAAAACTATTAACAAAGCCAGCCACGTATACCAGAGTCAGCATATGATATAACAATATAATATTAATATAAAAATGAATTCCAATTTTCCTTGATCGCGGCATCACGCGTGAATGGCTGGATCAATTTAGCGCAAATTTATCAGGAGAAGGTTCTTGTGAAATAAAAAATTATCAAAGTTGCGTCCAATATCAGAAAATTTAAGAAAATGAACCACCATGTTAATTTTTGTAGTGTAAACTTCTTAGTGCTTTTGATAATATAAACTTTTACCGTAACGTTAGGGCGTTGACTAATTGTCAGCGATTGACAGAAAATAATTACCAACATATTATTACTATATGTCGATAAATAAAGTAAGATAAATAAGTGTTCCGGTTTGGTTTTTGTTGTTTCTTGTTGTCATGATTGGATTAGAGTAATAAAATAAGCACTATGTTTTCAATAATAACTTTTTACTAATTATACGAATTTGAATTTTATTTTTGTGCCAATAAAGTTTGTCGAGCCAGCTAACTCTTTATAAAATCTGTCATTTTCGATGTGCTATGGCTTACGCCATACCATACCAAAATGACAGACTTTGTTACGTGTGTAACACAAACATTGATCCTATTGATATTCGTAAAATAGTCTAATATTTATTTTACACCATACCTACATCGAAAATCCGTTTATCGGGGATATTTTGAGGGATTAAAGTTGCATATTGCCAATTAAATAAATAAGTAAATTAGTGCTTGCTTCAAATAACAAGCGTATGGCTAATACGCGTTTCTTTTAAATGTCAAAATAGTTGGTAATGTATTTGCTGTGACTGTGACACATCTTTAAATGATTTCTTATTCACTTTATTCTTCTTCCGATACATAACAAGTCATTTATTTTATATATTTAAAATATTTTATTTAGTTTCGCAGATTTATTGTGTTTTTAATTGCAAATCTAAATTTATTTTTGTCATAAATAAATGAGTACACAACTAATTGCCTACTTATGTAGTCATAGCAAGCGCTAATAATTGTTAACCTGATTCAATATCTAACATTAATATTTACATTTAATTCAAACTTTCGACTGGCCTGCTGAAAAATAAATTTCTTTCCAAATTGCAACTTATTTTCGGGATATAATTTGCAAAAATCCTTTTTGGTGGCTACTCTGTATTATACTCGTACATTTATTTATTATGAAAACATAATTACAGGTGAACTAATATTGAAAATCTTGTATTTTTTTATGAGTCTTAAATATTTTAACATGTTTCACTCATAACATATTTACCACAAAAAATTATCGTTATTAAATCGTGTAAAGTATTTAAATCGTGACGATATTTTTTTTGTATGAGTTCTTATTTCAAGCTATAATATTTCTAAACAAAACTGTTCAGGTTATGGTCAATATAAAAAAAAAACGTACAAATTAATAAATAAACGACACCTGATAGAAGTGATAACTTAGACTAATTTGAGTTTTTTAGAAATTATTTCACGTTAGAAAAGTTTAGGTTATTATTTAAATTGTATGCATATTAATATGATAATATAAGGAAGGGTTATTTATAGATAAAATGTTTTTTGATTAAATTTTAGGTCATATGCTCACTGTCAACGGGATATGTCTATCGCACATTAAACAATGAGTAGAGTGAGGGGGAAGCCAAATACGGCGAGCGCTGTTAGCGCAAGTTGAGAGAGAGAGAGGGAGGCCAGTCAGACTGGCACCGTAACGCGTTACGTAACGAAACAGTTTACCCTTCCATAAGAAGTTATCACTTTAATATTCAGCCAATAAAATTTCCAGTTTACTATATTGCAATACTCTTACAATGCAACGATTTATAAAGCTTTGGCTCGTGGTAAGAGGGTTACTGCAATGGTGTGGGGGCATCGGGTGGCTCGGTTTACAGACACGTTTTACCGGGGATGGCAAAACCGTAAAGAATAATAGCTATTAAATAAAAAAATAAGTAATAAATAAGTAAAAAAATTGTTGTGACGTACGTTGTGTGTGAACGTATATCCCAGTTTTACATAAAACAAAGAATTTTCACTGTCTCCACGTGTATACAAACTAGGACTTTTTAAAATATATATTTCTTGAAAATAATTATGGCAACAAAGAAATGCCACTATTTCAATACTTATTATTTCACACTCATTTCATATTGTTCAATTTTTCAATGGTTAATTAATGCTTTTTATTCATCCATTCAAGTTCAAATACTTTAAATTGTAATGGTTGTCATTTATTATTTATGTGATTTAAAATCTATTGAAAGCTCACTTAAAAGGTTTTCGTTCTATGTAATGACTTTACGAAGCCTGTGATAGATGTGATGAATAAAAATCCTAACAATATTCTGCGTTCTATTAATTCATTTGTTCAAAGAGTATTTTTGTCAATCATGTTATAAAAAACCTCGATGGGGAGTGAAATAAGTTATCGAAAATAATGATAATCGGATAATAGTGCAATATCTTTTTCCTGAATATGTAAAAGCACAGTTTTTTGTGAGGAAGGTGATAGTTTTCGGCAGCCCTATATGGCATTTACACGTGGTACATTGAAACCAGGTTGTTTACGTTTACCGCCCGCTATGCATTTGCGTTGGGCAATTTATTAAGATTTGGCGCGTGTAACATTTTACAATATGAAATATCACATATTATGTAAAATAATTTAACCAGACCATATCCTCGAGTGCTTGGAATTACATCTAGGTTTCCATTCGCGACTGGGTTTACGAAATTGAGGTGGGGTAGTATGGTAGGCAACAACTGCGGAAGTCTTTCATCAAAGCCCGATGTAGAGAAATTAGAAAATACAAAATGTATTTTGAAATTTCAAATTTTGCTTTGTCGGAGTACGAACCCTAAACCTTGCCAGGCAAATACTGTATAATTACAGCTTGGCCGTAGTCCTGTTACCACATTGCCACTACTGTATATATTACTGTAATAGTTTATTTTTAATTTTTCATTTTTAATATGGTAGTATGTCGCCATTTCGTATAAACATTTATTCCTTGTGCCGTCCTTTTTATGTTACATTTTCGAGACAATAATGTGTGTATAAATTTTGGTATGGAGATGGAGAAGTTTAAGATAGACATCTTAAACTTCTCCATTTCCATACCAAAATTTATCGAAAATAACCCATAGTTTATTCCTCAAAAACAAAATTTGCGCCTTTAAACTACTAATATAGGTTTTATATGTAATAAACTGGAAATACTTGATGGTTCCGTTTATTTTATTGTATACATATATATTTAAATAATTACCGTAAAATTATGTGTGCAGGTGGATATAAATTAGGAACACTAATTTATTCGTAATGTTACCTATAATGAATTGATAAGATTTACTTTATAATGAAAGTATATACATAAAATCTATTAATGAATACAAAATTACTTCATGCAATAAAGCACTTGTTATTAGGTAAAAATAAAATTACAAATCGTCTTTTTGTAATTAGTATACATAAAAGAACTGCTTGAATGGCGGGAAAATTTGTAAATATAGTAAAAGCTTTCTAAAACAGATTTTTAATGAATATCTTCTATATCTTATGATAAATAAGTAAGCAATGAAGAATATAGGCTTTTATTTTGAATTCTCCGACTTCATTTTCTATGTATAAAATCTGCGAATGAGTTTAAAAAGTCTGCGCTAGATAGAGTAAAATTTGTTAATATTACTTTTTTAAAGGTAAATTTTGCAAAGAGCACATCAAAATGAGTCAGGATTAAAATATATAAATTCTATGTTAATTTTATACAATTGTTATCGATATTTTTTTATATCTTGAAGTTAAAATTAATTATTAATAAGATGGGCGTCTTATTTTTCTTAGTGTCAATGTCCGTTATTGCCAATCCACGAGGCACGAACTGTAAATTCATGGCTACTAGCACAAGGTCATAATGCTTCTATTAATATGTTTATTTTCATTAATAATGCACATAAATAATTAAAACATCTTGTTTTTATCATCTTAAAATTGACATGGATGATTGTATTTTAACGTAGATGTTATCTTGCAACCAATTTATCATTTCAAAAACCTGTGATAAATCCAAATGTTTGTATTGTGTGGCTACCTCTTGCATTTATTTTTATAATCGTAATTTTTACTGTTATTTGAATAGAAAAGTGAAGACAACACCCATAATTTAGATATTATTCTTATAATTCTTTAAAAATAATATTATAATTTTCCAATTCCATATGATGCGATTCACGTGAAAATATAAAAAAATACGTTTGTTGCCATTTCGTCTTATTTCCGCACATTGAACTCGTACAACAATATAAGTGGCTTAATGTAGCAAATAATAGTTGTGTTGGATGTCTTCCAAATTTCAGTGCAACATTTCTTTTTAATGGGAACAGGTCCATAATAATGTGCGAAATATATACGTCATTACCGCACAACTAAATATATTCATTGCATGTGTTGCGACATTTGAATACGTGGGATAAATGAGATGTTTAATAAATACTACTGGTAAATATATTTTTATTATCTGAATATTAATACGCAAAGATAAAACATTCCGTGCTTAGTAAGAGTCATGTCATGACCGGAATATAATATGTGTGCTGAATCCCGTCAGAATATGTAGACACCCGTTCTTAGTAAGAGTCTACCTCACTAAACAATATATGAGCCGAATTAAAAAATTTCGTAATGATATCGTGATAGCTCTAAACATATATCAAAAGATCTTTAGCCCTAATCTGTTTGACAGTTGTTGTCATGTGTATTATGTATTGTTGTTTATATTTTGATTTGAGTATTTATTATGTATTTTGATATCTTCCTAGAACTTTTATATAACTCGCAGATCATTCAAATAGGCTCAGCCATTCTTGAGTTAGGACGGTGTTCATAACACTACTTTCTATTATTTATATGGATATATGTGGGTTAAATAAAATAAATTTAAACCATGTTCAGCATGTTCAAAAAGAATGAATAAATATCGATGTACTCATAATTTAAGTGAAACAATACGGTTGTCACGAGATTCTATAAAAACTATATCACGAAAAAAGTACGTTTTTATTTATTAATTTATTTTATTTATTTATTTATTCTTTACTGCACACATAGAGTACATAAGAGTGATTACAATTGCTGCAAAAAATTTTGAAGGTATTTAATAAGTGAGCAAAGGCGGTCTTATCGCTTATAGCGATCTCTCACAGACTATCTCTGGTGAGAGGGAAACAGATAGAAGCGGGAGGTGCAAATAAAGATAAAGATTCATATATGTCTTTCACATTATAATACACTACTTAAACGATACGTAACACAATAAATGCATATATAAATATATAGATATACATAAATACATCGCAAAATAAACTTACGTACATATATAATATACTAAGCGAACTTGGTCTATTTATATGATAGGTATCATTAGATATAGAGGTAAAATTCCCTTAAGCGATGTTTGAAAATTGGAAGTGTTTCAGACTGACGTACGAGCGTATACGTAACGGAAGAGAGTTCCACAGCCCAATAAATTTGACAGTGAAAGAGTATTTATAAATGTCTGTGTGACTAGATGGTGTTCGGAGCATGTCATTATATTGGGAGCGGAGATTGGGCTTATTGTCAGATATGAAATTAAATCGTTCTTTTAGACAGTCAGGGCTTTGTG
Organism: Elymnias hypermnestra; assembly: GCA_015832385.1. Lineage (NCBI taxonomy): Eukaryota > Metazoa > Arthropoda > Insecta > Lepidoptera > Nymphalidae > Elymnias > Elymnias hypermnestra. Next base: position 1,017,075 of record JACTOM010000011.1, on the reverse strand, counting down.
ACTTAAACATTACGCTATATAAGAGTGAAAGTCCCTGAAGATTTCTTCGAAGTCTGATAGGTAGCCATTTTAGTTTTTTGCGAAAAGGTGTAATATGATCGTATTTACGGAGACCAAATTCAAATCGTATACAGAGGTTCAGCAGACGCTCCATCTTATTCAGTAGTTCTTCGGTCAAATCTGGGTAACAAGGACTTGCATAATCCAGGATCGGCAACAGAAGCGACTGAACTAACGATATTTTTGTTTTAAGTGGTAACAGATTTTTCCAAAGCCTTAGTGCATTAATACTACCAAAAATTCTTCGGCTGACTTCAGATACTTGTGGTGCCAAGACCCCAAGATTTTTTACAGTGTTACTGTGTGGCAAAACCTGTCCATCAATCATGACTGGAGGTAGCGTTGAACTGACTATTGATAACAGTTTACGTTTGCCTACAACAATCACCTGTGACTTTTTAGGATTTACTACAAGGCCATAAGTTTTACACCAATAGATTATTTTACTCAAATCATTGTTTAACGTATTGATGGCATCAGTAATATTATTCACGGGAGCTGAGGCATACATTTGTAGATCATAGGCGTAAAAGTGATGACTTGAGGAAATAACCGACGAGATTGTGTTGATAAAAATAGAGAAGAGGAGGGGGGATAAAACACCGCTTTGTGGAACACCAGCAGCGATATTTGAGAACGAAGAATACTTATTGTTTAATCTAGTGCGCTGCATACGGTTAGTCAAATATGAACGAAACCATTCCACAGTACCCGAAGATAATTTCAATGAGGTCAAAACAGCAAGAAGTAAATCGAAGTCGACTGTGTTCAAAGCATTACTGAAGTCAATTAGGACCAGGACAGTAAGGTGTTTATGATCAAGAGCATAACGAATATCATCAAACATTTTTACCTTCACGTTCAAGTTTTTAAAGGAGAAATTATTATCTTTAGAGTTGTGTGTAATATAACAAAAAAACGTCAGTTGCCTTGCGTAATTTTATAACATCTTTCATGCTAGTGCCGTCATGCAGTTGTTATCAAGAAATCGCGAAACGTATATTACTTCCCTGCGATAACAACTTACGTTTATAATTCATACACGTGCACATACGTTTTGTTACGCACGAGGACAACAGAAATCGGAACATTTGTGTAAAAAAGGAAAAAGAAATGTTGATATTCGATGTCGATCGTCGATTTTGTAGATTTATTGTAGTAAGCTTCGTGTAGCTATTATAAATGAGTTACATTGAAATCATTGCTACGGTTAATTATTAATTTTGCAGCTTCAGTGATGACCATTCTCATACATCGCATATTATGAATTAATGTTAACAATTATGAATAATTAGAACCGATTTCAGAGGAAGGAAGAGTGGTTTAATCCGTTATCGAAGTAGACGAAAATATATAAATTAAATATAAATGTATATATATAATTGAAATGTCTGTTACAAAACAGCCATTTGCACTAAATAACTAACGTGAATATTAACAGGATATTTCAATCGAAAGCAAAATTTTACAATTTTTCTACGTTTGCTGGCTTACTCAAGAAAATCATTTCATCGAATTAACGGGTTGGTTGTTTTAAAATGTACTTTAAGGCATTGATTATAAGATTCGATTAAATTTACAATAAGTTTTATCAAATTATTAACCTCCTCATCTTTATTTTACTCATTGGTCGTGGTATATTGTAACCATTTAGCGCTGATTTGGTTTTCAAGAGTAAAAAATCGATTTTGGATGGTATTTTACTGGTAAAACCCTAATGTTATGAGAAATTAAATAACGTAGTTATCTCAAAATTATCACGGGTACAGGAATTTTGTTCCTGCTAGTATCCAAAACCGCTGGACCCTTTTTAATGGGATTATTAGATTGCTGGTATTAGCAGAGTATTTAAGTAATAAGCTTATAAACATGGCCATCATACGCCGCAAAGTCAGCTACTTGGGTTGTTGTAACGACCGCGGACTGGGCCTAGCGGACACGGTGACTCACGTCGTGGGTCAGGGTGCGGCGGCTGGGTTGCTGCTGCGGTCTCATTTCGCCTCAAGTCTCCCAACAAAAGCGAAACTGTGGATCTACGGAGCCTACGTCCGCTGTCTGGTACTCCTTCTGTTCAGGGTACAAGAGGTCGACCACCAGTCGGGGAGAAGAATATTACGACTAGCGGACTACTGCCCACAGAGTCACACGTCCACGGGATTGCCAGCCTCCACGTTAGAGTGGCAAATACTGGGCTACCACTGCCTCGTGAGCTCCTCGTGCTATCACCGCCATCCAATGTGGGCTATGACAGGTTAGATGACGCAACGGCAGTGGCTACACCCGGAAAGATATATATTGGATTAGACCTAAGTAATTCACTCAGAGGGTGTTTAGTCAGATAATCTGTCCGGTTACTAACTAAGCATGCGGGTAAAAGACCCCGGGTGCCTCGAGCGATTACTACCGCTCTTCACTCTTCTATCCGCGGCAGTAATGTCCTATACCTAACCCTAATGCTCCCCAAAACTCCTCTTATCCCACGTACCAAATCTTTCCTATCCAACTCCCATACCGATAAATGGCGGTATATCCATTCCTCGCTGACCTAAATGCCACAGACCGATAACGGGCAGCAGCGTTATCGGTGCGAGAGGGTCAGCACTGCGATCACCAACCCGCCTGCCAAGCGTGGTGATTACTGGCACA